>JAULBY010020176.1:0-19013 GCA_032358315.1 Ophiocytium majus | reverse complement strand
GGACCTCAACTCATGCATTGTTGCTTGTACTGCAATGTTGAAAAAAGTGCGAAAAAACATATGGGACTAATGGTACTACAGTAGTACTACTGTAGTGAAAGTACTACTGTAGTAGAAGTGGTAGTCGCCATAGCCAATGCCGCCTGCGTGTATGCTGCTGCGGCGTAGGTCATTGCAGCTGTGGGGAATGCACAGCGAGCGGGTGGCGTGGCGGCGGCGGCGGCAGCGGTGACTGGTGAGCGGCACACCAAAACTTTGAAACCTCAGTCTTTCAGGTGACGCGTGGATGTATGGTCTTTTCTTTGTGGTTGCTCTTTTTGTTTTGGTCGTCACCGTAGCCGTTGCCCCCTGCGCTGCTGCGGCGTAGGTGACTGCGGCTGGGGAGGGGACACACTGCAGTGCCGTACTTCATGAGCTACCAATACAATACTTCCCGAGTATTTTGAAAAAACCTTGATAAAATGGTGCCAGGTAATTCACCTTTCAAGGGTGGCAAGGGTGCCCTTGATGCCGACGCCTGCCAAACGACGGCAGGCGCCCAGTCCAGCCTACCCTCCACCTCGTCGGCCCGTGCCTGCAGGATAATTATACTGCAGACTGCAATGCCGTGTACTTGCAAGTACTTGTGAAGTATATTGACAATATCATGATAAAATGATGCTAGGTAATTCACCTTTCAAAGGTGGCAAGCGCCTTGATGCCGATGCTTGCCGAGCGAGCGCCGACGCCCACTCCAGCCTCCCCTCCACCTCTTCCACCAGTGCCATACTATGCTGCCACTACAACTTGAAAAACGCACTTTGGACTACCGTTGGGAAGCTACAGTACTTATAGGTCCTGCGCTGATTTATGACGCCATACATCAAGAATGTAGCCCCTGCCGAGGGTGGCGAGGGTGCCCCGCGATGCCGACGCATGCCAAGCGAGCGCTGAAACCCAGTCCAGGCTCCCCTCCACCTCTTACTTTAAAGTATACACTACTTCTCAAAGACTTCTGAGGTATTATATGTATACTTTGCACCACCGTACATAAACAAGTAGGCACTATCCAGTGCTTGATGAAGTACATGTATGCTTCGTATAGACTAAGAAAGCGAGTTATTTCACCTGCCGAGGGTGGCGAGGGTGCCCCTTGTTGCCGACGCCTGCAGAGCGAGTGCCGGCGCCCAGTCCAGCCTCCCCTCCACCTCTTCCACCAGCGCCTGCAGAGTATGTACACTTCAATTACACATTGAAGTACCTACTTCTACTTCTAGTAAGTATATGATTAGTGTGGTACACGGATGCCAGTGAGGTCACCTGCCGAGGGTGGCGAGGGTGCCCCTTGATGCCGACGCCTGCCGAACGAGGGCCGGCGCCCAGTCCGGCCTGCCCTCCACCTCTTCCACCAGCACCCATCTATGCTGCCACTACTACTTCAAAAGCACGCCTGAACTGCTGTTAGCAAGCTACTTGCAGGAGCTACGATGGTGAACGATGCCACATATTGCATCTGCCGAGGGTGGCGAGGGTGCCTTTTGATGCTGACGCCTGCCGAACGAGCGCCGGCGCCCAGTCCAGCCTCCCGTCCACCTCCTCCACAAGGGCCTGGAGGGTTATTATAGTTCATTCATACTACTGCAGCATGTACCCCATACTTCGATATTAAATGCTTCGAAGTATATGGTATGAGAATGCCAGTGTTAATCCTCACCTGCCGAGGGTGGCGAGTGTGCCCCTCGATGCTGAGGCCTGCCGAACGAGCGCCGGTGCCCAGTCCAGCCTCCCCTCCACCTCTTCCACCAGTGCCTGTAGGGTGCCCACCAGGGCAAGGATTCCCTCGTTGTGGTAGAGCTGCTGGAGGCTGGAGTAGCGAACGCGTGCGCGGCTCGCCATGTAGTTGGTGGCCAACAGCCGGTCGCGCACCTGCTTGTCGTGCTTCTTCAGTATCTGTTTCATAGGGAGGGAGGGGCGCGTGAAAGCTTGATTTCAGCAGGTGTGTATGATTTGTGGTGCAATGTAGTTGGTGGCCAGCAGACGGTCGTGCACCTGCTTGTCGTGCTTCTTGAGTATCTGTTTTCATAGTGGAAAAATGGGAGTGCAGATGATTTGAGAGGTGCGTATGATTTGTGGCGCCATGTAGTTGGTGGCCAGCACGCGGTCGCGCACCTGCTTGTCGTGCTTCATCAGTATCTGTTTGATACCGGTACAGCAGTGAAAAAATGGGAGTGCGCACATGAAGGCTTGCTTAGAAGGTGTGTATGATTTGTGGCGCCATATTGCTGGCCAGCAGCACCTGCCTGACATGCTTCCTGAGTATCTGTGAAGAGGTGACGATGCACACATGAAATCTTGTTGAAGGGGCATACGATGTCTGCGGCTATGTAGGTGGCCGCCAGAAGCCAGGCACGGTGGCCTGCCTGCCATCCTCCTTGAGTATCTGCTGTGCGGGAAGGAGGCGCGCATGGGCGCTTGTTGAACAGTTAGCTATGGTTTTAAACGCAAGCCGGTTGTGCTTCCTCGGTGTTAATATAAGTTTATGTTATTGCCAATTTACTAACTTATTGACATTAGCTATATGTGATGTATGTGAAAGAAAGCAAAAAGGTGACTGAGCCCAGGTACTCCCGTGGCTGGGGCAGAAAGCCAGGCCGAAGCCTGTGTGGTGATCTATCCACTTGGTCATGTGTGTGACAGTATGCGCACGTGTTTGCACTGCCAGCCACTACACCTCATTATAGTATGCCATGGCGACCGTGGGGTATGGAACCGAATATGCAACTACTAGGGTCAAGGTGAGAACTTGCTCGCTCCTGAAGATTGCACTGACAGTCATGAAAACTACCTGTTTGATTGTACACAGCATACCGGTACATAGAAGCGTGTTTTTTGCTGTCCTGTTGTTGTTACTCACCCGGTGCTAAGACTTCAATGACGAATTGGGTGCCCCCCGAAGTAGCTTACCTCCCGCACTGTGGTATGTCGTCGGATGTAGCAAATATATGTGTACTGCACTTTTATTGTTGTTTAAGTGGCTCCCAAGCTGACATGCCCCCATTCGCCACCTAAGGATTCAGTCCGGGCCTCTCTATTGGAACACAGGCGGTACACGTGTAGGCAGCTGTTTTGAAGCAGACATTGTTGAAGTTGATTTTATTGAAGTTGAAATTGTTGAAGTTGAAATTTTCGAATCTGACATTGTTGAAGTTGAATTTGTTGCAGTTATGACCGCCAGATGTCGACGGCATTCTGCACTGGTGTTGCCTTTGCTGCCCCGCGGCAGATGGTGGTGGCGCTGGTCATACAGCTCGCACTAGCCACGGCGTTTGGGCTCATCATTGTTGAAGTTGCCATTGTTGAAGGTGACAGTGTTGAAGCTGGCATTGTTGAAGTTGACATCGTTGAGTTTTCCTGCTGCTGTCCCCCTGCTACCCTGCGGCAGATGGTCGTGGCACTGGTGATACAGCTCGCGGGAGCAACGATGTTTGGGCTCATCGTTGTTTAAGTTGACATTGTTGAAGTTGATCTCATTGAAGTTGACATTGTTGAAGTTTTCCTGCTCTTGCCTCCTGGTGATGCAGCTCGCCGGAGCCACTGTATTCGGGCCCATTTGAAGTTGACATTGGTGAACTTTTCCTGCTGTTGCCCCCCTGCTACCCTGCGGCAGATGGTCGTGGCACTGGTGATACAGCTCGCGGGAGCGACGGTGTTTGGGCTCATCATGGCTACCACGCACCGCATTGTGCAGCTCATAGGGCCCGCCGAAACGGCGCGCAGCAGGAACCTCAGGACTATTGCGGTGAGGGCACACAAACATACTTCTGGTAAAATCAAATAATAATAGTAATTTGTGTGTGGTACCAAACTGGTGGTGGAAGAAACCTAAAAGATTGCTAAGTCCAGATACTGCCGTGGCTGGGGCAACAATGCCAGGGCGAAGCCTGTGGGGTGATTTGTCCACCTGGTGCATAACACCAGACAGCCCCCGCACCTACATGCGCCGGTCAGTGTCTTTGAGGGCTAGGGATGATTCAGAGTACTATTACCAACAGGGCTTACTTGTGCGGTGCCACCACAAGCCAGCCGTGCATGCTGCAAAGGCAGACCCACGTACACCAGCTCCAGTACATCCGGTCCCAGACAGCGCAGGTCCATTCAGGTGCGGCACATGTTTCGACTAGTAAAAAAAAGCGCATGTACGTTTTCGTGCAACCCTAACTAAACTGCAACGGCCCCTGGCCTCACCCCCTGTATGCCACACGCGCGCCCGCAGACATACATACGCGAGAGGGGGCTCAGCGGGGCTGTGGCGTCCAAACTGAGGCACCACTTCCGCTACTACCACTTCAGGAGGAGCGTCTTTGATGAAGAGGCCGCCCTGGCGGGGCTGCCGCCGGAACTGGCGGGGCGCGTGCGCGTCGACGCCCATGCGTCCGTACTCAAGGTGGGCTGCGCCAGTCACAGTTCTTGCGGTGGATCCAAATGCAAATGACCCCCTCGTTGTTTTGCCGCTGCCAACAGCGTCGGCCATAGTAAATTGTTGCATTTTTTCAAGAAGGAGTTGGCGGGGCGTGTTGGGTGCGTTGACACCCATGCTTCTGTGCTCAAGGTGTGCCCATAGTTGCGCAGATGAATCACTCCTGGCGCAATTGGTTTCGGTGGCTCCAAAAGCAGCTTAGCCGCCTATTTTTTTGCCGTTGCCAACAGTGTCGGCCATTATGAGTCAGCGTCTTTGATGAAGAAGCGGCCCTGACGCGGCTACCGCCTGAGCTGGCGGGGCGCGTGCGTGTCGACGCCCATGCGTCCGTGCTCAAGGTGGGCTGCACTTGTCACAATGCTTTCGGTGGCTCCAAACAGCGTCAGCCGTACTAAATGTTGATTACCAGGTGACTGGTTGAGAATGATATAACAAAGGGGCTGCCGCCGCAGCTGGCGGGGGGTTTGCGCGTCGACGCCCATGCGTCCGTGCTCAAGGTGGGCTGCACTAGTCACTTTGACAGAAACCTGGAAAGGTTGAGAAGCCCATAATACTGCCATGGCCGGGGGCAATGACAGGCCGAAGCCGTTTGCGCGCTGGGGGGGGGGCGTGCGACAGGCTCGTGAGTTGTGCACTACCGTGTGTGCCCAAGTCCGGCAGTTGTTGTTGTCCTGATGAGTTACTCCTGGCAATCGTTTCGGTGGCTCCAAGAGCAACTAAGCCCCCAACTTTTTTTGCCGTCGCCAGCTGTGCCAGCCCTACTGCACTGTAAATGCTAACGTAAATGAACAGGCATTTCTTGAAGTAGTACCATTCATTGAAAATGTCAAAAAAAGGAGTTGGCGGGGCGCGTGCGCGTCGACGCCCATGCAATCCGTGCTCAAGATGGGCTGCGCTGGTCGCGTGCCATACAAGTAGTTAAGCAGTTTCATTACTCCTGTCGTGTGTGTCAGGCGCCTTCATGAATTCATTGTGGAGCGCTTGTCACAGGCACCTAAAAGGTGGCTACAACAGGCACAGATGCTGCTGCGGCTGGGGCAAAAGCTCCAGGCCGAGGCCTGTGGGGTGACTTGTCACATGGTGAGAACACCAGACAGCCCCCACACCTACACGCGCCGGTCAGTGTCCTTGAGGGCTAGGGATGATGCAGAGTACATTTAACAGCAGGGCTTACTTGAGTGTGTGCTGCGTCTGCTTCTCAGGGCATCAAAATGCTGGACGCACCGGAGGTCAGCATGGAAGTGCTGGCGCTATTCGCCAGGGTCATGATGCCCATGGAGTGCTACTTCAATGTGAGCAAATGCCAGCATGCACTTCTGTTGAAGTTGGAGTTAAAAGTTGAAGTTAGCATGGAGGCGCCGAAATTAAGTTGAAGTTAAGGTCGACGTTGGCATGCAGGTGCTGGCATGGTTCGCAAGGGCCGTAATGCCCATGGAGTGCTACTTCAACATTGAAGTTGTAGTTGAAGTTAGCATGGAGGTGCTGGCGCTGTTTGCGAGGGTCATGATGCCCATGGAGTGCTGCTTCAATGTAAGCACAGTCGCTGCATGTGCTGCGAAAATGCACGGAGGCAATGTCAGTGAGCGATCGGAAGCCAGCACTCATATGCCGTGCATGCGCTGGCAGTGAGGGTGATGGTGCCAAGTTGGAGTGCTACTTGCACGCAAGCATATGCCAACACACCCGCTGCATGTGCTGTGAATATGCCCGGGGGCACTGAAGTTCAGTTGAACTTAACATGGAGGTGCTGGCGCTGTTTGCCAGGGTCATGATGCCCACATGGAGTGCTACTTCAACGTAACCAAATTCCAACAGACCCGCTGCGTGTGTCGTTGAATTTCATGGAGGCAATGACCGTAGCGACTGACAGCAAATGCCATGCCTGCTACACAATTATCACACCAACAGTGAGAGTCACCATGCCCACATGAGGTGCTTCTTCACTGAGAGAACAGCCGACACACACCCTGGCCAACATAAGCGGCAGCTCACCGCTGCTGTGCCTCATTCACCAAAACCCGTGCTACTGGTGTGCAGGACATTATTGCGGCGCAGGGGTCCCCTGCCACTGAGGTCTACTTTGTGGTGCGCGGACGGTGAGCCACTACGTGGTATATATGTGTACCTCTGAAATGCCATATTTAAAGTATTTGTATTGATGTGCACTTGCGGGCGTGCAAGAGCCTATGCCATGTATGCCAGCACGCCACTGGCGGCCATGGTAAATTCATGTCAGTGTATGTATGTATACGAACACAGAAAGGGGGGCAGCGGGCAGGCCTGAGCCGCCGGCAGGCTACCTAGGGCTCAACCTGCTAGGGCAGGTCGTCCGCCAGGGCGCCATGGAGGGCCGTGCTCTAAGTATTTGTTTCACATTGTGAATGTACGCTTTAACTACTGAAGTAGTGTATAGTTCATCTGTGCGTACGTGTGCGCACTGTTCCGCGGGCGGTGAGCCACTATGTGGTATATAAGTGTACCTCAGAGGTACCCAGTTTTGAATGCACACGCATGTGTCTGTACACAGTTTTGTGGACCGCTCGCACTCGCTGGAGTGTGTGCATGTACGTGTGTGTGTATCCACCTGCCAGCGTGGAGTAGCATAGTTAAAGTACCGAAGGTGGAACTAGACGGCGGGCGTCGCACGCTGCCTGGCTGTCTGCCTGGGTGTTGGAGAGTAACGTGTGGGAGAAGGGGTAGTAACCTCAGGTCCATCTCAGTCATAGGATAAGACCATGTCCTCTCCTCGTCGCTGGTGCTGTGCAAATGCCGCCGCTGAGGCATGTGCCGCCAATGCCGCAAGCACCGCCACTGACGCCTTGAAGAAGTTCTGTGGCAGCGTGCCCTGGCTGCTGCTGCGCAAGTGCCGCCGCCGAGGCACGCAAGTACAATACCTCACACCATAGTGCACGAACTATACACACACGCCCCTTAGCGCACCGCCACAGACTTCACTCTTCTCATGTCTTTTCTAGTTTCACGGGCAAAAAACTACACATGTACTCCGCTGCCACAGCCCTGCCTCCCGGTGAAGCTCTGCAGGCAACGGCACGCTGTACATGCGGCGCACCCCTCGCCTGTTTTTTTATGGTTTACCGTTTACTACTGGTATCTTTCACCGGTTTTACTGTATTTTTTACCGTTTTACACTGGTATTTTGTTCCGTTTTTACGGCTCACCCACCCACCTCACCGCGTGCTGTACACGCCTATTGTATACTCGAAGTAGTAGTACTACCGTACTGTTCCAAAGCAACCGCCTGCACTGAAGCGATACCGGGGTTCACAATAAATTGCAGGGCCACGTTGCTTCGGGAGCCACCTAAACACTACTTCAGAAATACGAAGTATAGGCATTTTAAGTAGTAGTGCACCCAAACATACTACACCACATTGTTCCAAACCAGACGCCCAGGCTGAACCATGGGGAGGTTCGAAATAAATGGAAGCGGCACGATACTTTGGGAGCCAGTCAAACAACTACCGGTACTTCAGAAGTATTTTGAGCAGTGCACAACATTTATCTGAAGTGAATGACGCAAAACAATGTGGGGCGCACATTTGGGGCGGCACCTAGTAAGTGTGATACATTGCTGCCGCTGCCGCTGCTGCCGCCAAGCTGAGCACCACTGCCACGTCGCCGCTGCCACCGCCGCCACTGCTGCTGCCGCCGCCGCCGCTGCCGCCACCGCTGCTGCGCCCGCCACCACTGCCACCGCCGCTGCTGCCACTGTCGCCACCATCGCCGCTGCCGCCGTTGCCGCCGCCACCGTCGCGCCGCTGCTGCTATCGCCGCTCCTGCCTTTGCCACTGCCGCTGCTGCCACCGCCGCCACCGCCACTGCCACTGTGCCGCCGCTGCCGCCGCCGCCGCTGCCGCCACTGTCACCGCCGCTGCTGCCGCGCTCGCAGAGTGGAGGCTTACCAGCACATCAGCGGCGCTCCCCGGCGGCGGCTATCGGCGTTCCAGCACATGCTTGCAAACCTACGCAGGGATGCGCACCCCGGTGTATTTGTGGGAGCCTGGGAGGGCGGCAGCAGCTTTGCTCTGTCTGATGTGGTGAGTTTGCGCTGGGGTGCCGCAGCCGCCGAGCGCAGAGCTGTACACCTGCCGCCGCTTGCGCACTGTTAATATACTTCGTATCTCAGTACTTCCAATACTTCGGGTTCTATAGCCTGGCAGGGCGGCAGCAGCTTGGCCTGTGCAAAGTGGTGAGTTCGCACTGGCGTGGTGGCAGCCACCGAGCGCAGCGTGCAGAGCTGTGCACCTGCCGCATCTATTCTGTGCACTGGAAAATACTTCTGAAGTACTTCAAACACTTCAAGTACTTCGGTACTATAGCCCGGGAGGCCGAAAGCAGCTTTGCCCTGTGCGAAGTGGTGAGTCCGCACCGGTGTGGCGGCAGCCGCCGAGCGCAGCGCACGGAGCTGCGTACCTGCTGCAGTTTGCGCACTTGAAAATACCGGCACTACTATTGGTAGTACAGTCGGTCCCCCAGTTCTCGGGTAGTTTTTCTCGCGTCCTAGAGCACTTTTTTGCGAACGTGGTGGAGGCAAGGCCTGTTGGAGCAGCGTGTTATCTCATGACGCAGGCAACGGGCGGCAGTGGCGTAGAGGTGCGCGGCAGGTCTCAAACTGTGCAGTGCTAGAAGGGCAGACAGCGGGAGCGTGTCTGGGCTCTGCCATCTGGGTTCGCAGTCAAACAAGCTGATTTGGACGGGGGGGGCATAATCTAACGCTAGGGGGCGACCCCTCGACCACGAACGGGTTGACGGCACCCGCCACGCAGGGCTGCATTGCATTGAGTATCCGTTTGGCTGCGCCCGTACGGCATCAAGAGCCTGCTGCTGAAGTTTTGGTCACACCTGCTCAGTGGGGCCGCTGCTGCGCTCATGTTGCCGTGTTCTGGGCCCGGGCCCCTTCGCGGCGCACATACCCCCATACAAAAAGACTACTGAAACTCGTTTAACAGTGGTGGCGGCGTGCGCGAAAGCAGCCCACGAGGCATACTCACACCCGGACAGCAGCAGCAGCGCAGGGAGGCCTAGCTCTGGTCATGCATTAGTGGACCTACTACGCCCGCGAGCGTGGGGGTGAGCTGTGGCTCGGGAAATCAGTTTTCTTGTCGAACTAACCGAGAACTTCAATAAATGCTTCAACACTTCAAGTACTTGGGTACTGTAGCCTGGGAGGGCGGCAGCAGTTTTGCCCTGTGCAAAGTGGTGAGTTCGCACTGGCGTGGCGGCAGCCACCGAGCGCAGCGTGCAGAGCTGTGCACCTGCCGCAGTTTGTGTGCTGGAAACAAATACTGCATGTTGAGTACCGGTACCTGTTTAGTTCAGGAATCAGCCAGTTCTCTCTGTGTTGTGTTACATCACACAACATGTTGCGCTGGCGGCGGCGTGTGCACGCGCTCTGGCAACGGAGAATCGACCCCATCTGCACGCTGCAGCCGGCACCTGCCGCGTTTTTTGGCGCGCTGAAAACAAATACGTCACGCCAAGTACTACTATCAGTACTGTAGTAGTTCATGGGAACCTGTCAGTTCTCTCTGTGCCGTGTTGCTGCAACATGTTGCGCTGGCGGCGGCGTGTGCACTCTGGCATTGATTGACCCCATGTGCGCCCTGCAGGCGGTTGTGGGCGGCTGCAAGGTGAAACTAAAATGTTATTGTGCAGTGTGCGCACACTGTGTCGTGAGTGCAAACACCGCTCAGCCTAGGGCGTGATGACCGTTTTGAGGGGGGCGAAAGGCTGGTGTATATCACATTTTACGCCACATTCGCGCAACGTGTTGCACCGTGTGTCTAGTGATTGGGTCAAGGCTTATTTTAAAAAAAGGGGCAGGTTCTTTTATACTTCAAAGTAGAAGTACTTCAAGAAGTATGTGATGACACTTGAAGTACGAATACGATGTCTATGGCGGAAGGCTGGCGTACACCACCATTTATGCCACACCCTTGCAACGCGTTGCACCGTTTCACCAGTGACGGAGTCAGGGCTTGTAACGCACGGTAGTATAGGATACAATTACAGTGTCTTTAAATGCCCCAAAACTCGACGCTCGGTGTTATGCTGTATGCATACGCCTATACAAGCACTTCAAAAAGTATGCTATCGCCATATGTTATACCTCTAGTACGGCGTATAACGGATATTTTCTAGGCGTTGGCCCATGACTGACCATGTCGGTGCGTGCGTGTGTGGCTGGCTGGCGCGCTGCGTGCACGCTAGATCAGAGGCGGCAAGCGCGAGTGCACGTATTTACAGTGCTGCACGCGCACACCACAATGTGGTACAGCACATCCGTGCAATGTGTTGCTCCGTGTTGGTGGCGCTCGCGAAAACTCTGCTGAGCCTTATGACTTATCCCCCCCTGTGGAAATGCGTGTGTGTGCATGGCCGGCGCGCTCTATGCGTGCCAGATGGGAGGCGGCAAGCACGAGTGCACGTACTACAGCGCTGCGCGCGCGGAGCTGGCGTGGGTTGACCAGGCAGACCTCCTGCAGGTGGGCAACATGCTTTATCTCTATATAGTACTTCAAGAAGTACAGTAGTATGTATGCTCATGTGTATCAGTATACTTCAGAAGTAGTTTTGTTTATTTGCACTTGTGGGCGTGCAAGAGCCCGTGTCATGTATGCCAGCACGGCCATTGGGGGCCATGGCAAATGCATGGCAAAGTATGTGTACGAACAAAGAAAGGGCTAGCGGGTGCCAGCAGGCTACCTAGGGCTCGACCTGCCAGGGCAGGTCACCCGCCAGGGTGCCATGCACAAGTAGTACTAGTACCTGTTAGTGCTGGTATGTACGTGTACTTCGAAGTACATCATACAAGGTGTGTGTATTGTGCGCACGGGCGCAGCTGGCGTGGGTTGATCAGGCGGACCCCCTGCAGGTGGGCAACGTGCTTGATGTCTCCTGAGATTATGTGCATGATCGTGCATACCAAATATACCACAGACTTGGGAGTATATATAGCTATAGTATGGGCATGGACATGGTGTGCATACATATATATGCCTATATGTACTTCTGAAGTACTTGCTTCTGTATAAGTATACCACTGCAGTAGTACTTCAAAGTACATATAGGCATACCTCCTGCCGTTCGCAACATGATACACCAACGCCGTCTCGTGCCCTCTGGTACCAGCCCCGCAGAAACCAAAGTCGGAGCTCGTTGGCTAGGATGCCCACACTACTGTTCTACCCCACCTCTGTGCTGGCTACATCACACTATCAGTAGACTACAAGCAGTGATATAATTGCCGCACTTCGACTTGCACTATCCGGTGGGCGGTAGTTGTGCACCTGCAGCTTGCTACTGCCGCCCCCCCCCCCCCCTAATCGCCAACTCTAAACCAGTTGAGGCTGTGTTGACAGAAAATGGGGCGGCGTATGCATGGAACTCGAGTATGCGCATGCGAAACAAACCTAGAAGGTTGCTAAGCCCAGATACTGCCGTCGCTGGGGCAAAAATGCCAGGCCGAAGTCTGTGGGGTGATTTGTCCACCTGGTGAAACACCGGACAGCACCCACACCTACACGCGCCGGTCAGTGTCCTTGGGGGCTAGGGATGACTCAGAGTACAATCGACAGCAGGGCTTACTTGTGATTGCATGCGCTTGCTCTTGGGGGCGTGCAACTGCTGGATGCACCGGAGATCAGCATGGAAGTGCTAGCGCTATTCGCCAGGGTCATGATGGCCATGAAGTGCTACTCCAATGTTAGCAAATGTGCCAACATGCACTTCTGTTGAAGTTGGAGTTGAAGTTGGAGTTAAAGTTGAAGCTAGCATGGAGGCACTGAAGTACAAGTTGAATTATAAGGTGTGCAGCTGCGCCATGTTTGTTGGCATGTGGCAGCAAACCCCTCTTGGTAGTAGCACTGGCACCCCAAATCACGTAGTGCATGTGGGCATCTTGCGAGTGCAACATGTGCGCGCTGCGCGCCGTCGCCGCAGGCTCTGGCGCAATACGCAGAACTTTCTTCATACCTGGAGGAGATTTCCGTTGCCGCGGCGGCCGCACTGCGCGGCGCCTTGGACTCCGGAGTGGCAAACCATGGGAGCGGCATGGCGGTGAAAGCCAGCATCGTGCTGGACGGATGCAGCTTTGCGGCCGCAAAGGTTTTCGAGGCCAAGAGCGTGCACGAAGTGTGAGTGGGGGGTGCGCTGGCGCAGGGCGGTTCCATACAGTGCAAGAAACGCCGCTCAGCCCAGATACTGCCGTGGCCGGGGCAAAAATGCCAGGCCGAAGCCTGTGGGGTGGTTTAGCGCGTGCGGCAGGTTGATAATAATTGCAAATACCGTGTGCCAGATGCTGCAAGTCGCTCCCGCGAACAGAGGTAGCTGGAAGGATGAGATTTTAATCGCAGTCCTGATGTCTTCCCGCGCAGCTTGTGAACAAACAAAGTGTGAGTGGGAGCGCGGTGCCGCAGGGCAGCTCCGTAAAGTACGTGCGGCAGGTTGATGATCGAAAGCACCGCCTAGTACCTACATGAAGTAGCAATTATGCAATTTGTCCCCCCAAAGAGACGAATTCCAGGTACCAAATATTTCAATGGCAGTCCTGATGTCTTCTTTGAAGTAATTCTGCAATCTGCCCAGCTCCTTGAAGTGCGTGCGGCAGGTTGAGGATCGCAAGTGCCGCCTAGTACCGGTTTGAAAAGAAGTAAGGTAGCAATTATGCAGTTTGCTCCCCCAAGGAGACGAATTCCAGGTACCAGATATTTCAATGGCAGTCCTGATGTCTTCTTTGAAGACGAGCACCGTGCTTGGCGGGTGCAGCGTTGCGGCGGCAAAGGTTTTTGAGGCCAAGAACGCGACCAAAGTGTGAGTGGGACTGCGCTGGCGCAGGGTGTGTGCGCCGGCTCCCTGCCTTGCGGCGTCGAGTGTTGGGGGGCGGATGGTGCAAGAAGGCCAAGTACGAGCCGCGTACGCCGCGCCACATGTGCACACAATAGTGTCTCCCAAATGAATCTCCCTTTTGTCCACAGGAACACCGTGCTAGAGCCCCCCTATGATCTATCCTGAGCCTGCCCATGCGCACTCGTGCTGTCGGCACATAGTACTACACCGGAAGTACACCATGGAAGCCGTTGTTGACGGGAAAAAATATTTTTCCAGTGTGTCCATGTGTGGCATACCTGGTTTGTATTCGGGTCCACCTGCACTTTCCCACCCAACTGGAGTGCGGAACTCCGCTCTTTTCGTCTTGAGAATTGCATCAGCTCATGGAATTGTGCATGCTCAATGCACACGGCTTCTAACAGGATGCACCCACACCCGTCTTAGTTTTGTGACTGTTGTGAATTAAATCCCTGTCAGAAAGGAATTACTTGAAGCACACCTAAATGTGGTTTTATTGCTGTTAATTCATCTCCTTTTGCTGCCTCCGCCGCCGCAGGTGCACCCTGGCGGCCCTCCACACCACCGCAGCCAGCGGCTCGCCAGGCCGGAACCTCCGTGGCGGTACGTTTTGTACTCTGAATTTTCACTCAGATCTCACTGATACATGTGCATGAAAAAAAAAAGCGCATCCGGACCCTCTGCGGCACCGGTGTCCAGTCCAGCTAAGTTACGGGGGGGGAATACCCAAATTTTGTACAAAATTTGCACAGATTTACCTGAATTAAGTTGCCACCCCATAACGTCCATGGCGGTACGCGTGCAATCGCGCCTGCTGGACACGCACTTCCTTTCGTCGAATTTTGTGGCAGGCCGTACAATCCAGCCTGGCTGGTCATGCACATCTTCTTGTTGAATTTCAATTTCACTTACTCGGATTTCACTGGAACGTCCCTGGCGGTACAAGCAATCCCGCCTGCCTGTACGCAAACCTCCCTGCTCCAGCTTCACATCAATGTTGCCACTGGCTGCGCACACTGGTCTTACCAAACGGGGGCACCGGCGTACAGTTTGCCACGGTAAAATTGCACTTCAAAGCACCGGTAACCGTACATTTTTTTTTCTAAAAACTCCACTCATATTCTTTTTCTTAGATTTCCGCTCGAATCTGCTGCGGTCGTCGCCATGGTCTCGCAGGCGCGCCATTGTCCAGTCCACTAAAACTTTACCGAAATTTGTTAATACCACGGTGGAACTTTGCTACAAGTTGCTCAGATTCCACTTGCGCGCATGTGCTTGGTTACTTTTCGTATTTGTGCGCACACCTGGACTGCCCGTTTAGTGGCGAAGTTGGTACCCGGTGAACTCCTTGCGACAGTTGTGAGATGGCTCCAAGAGTGCCTCACCCCCCATTGTGGAAGAAACCTAAAAGGTTGCGCCTGCCAAGCCCAGATACTGCCGTGGCTGGAGCAAAAAGCCAGGCCGAAGCCTGCGCAGTGGATTGCCAAATCAAACACCAGACAGCCCCCACACCTACACGCGCCAGTCAGTACCCTCGAGGGCTAGGGTGATGCGAAGTACAGTTACCAACAGGGTACCAGCAGCAAATGCTAGGCTGAACTGCTTTGGGAGCTACCTGCATGGCTCGCAAAGTAATGCACCTCCCTCCCTTGCGAATCGGTAGAACTACTTGCTGCACGGCTGCCCGCACATACCTGCATCCTTGGCACCCTGCGGCGCTCACTTCAACTTTGTACTTCAACTTCAAACCTTACTTCAACTC
Source organism: Ophiocytium majus (assembly GCA_032358315.1). NCBI lineage: Eukaryota > Xanthophyceae > Mischococcales > Ophiocytiaceae > Ophiocytium > Ophiocytium majus. The sequence goes on along the minus strand of JAULBY010020176.1, from coordinate 3,927 downwards.
TCAACTTCAACAATAGGCTTCACCAAGGAGCTGAGCGGCATTGCCGGCAGCACCACACGCCCTCACCCCCCCCCCCGCTTGTTGGACGCTCACTTCAACTTTTGCACTTTTTTCAAACCTTACTTCAACTCTCAACTTCAACAAGGGTCACCAAGGAGCTGCACGGCATTGCGGGCAACGCCACACGCACACACCCGCATGCTTGGCACCCTGCGGAGCTCACTTCAACTTCTTTACTTCAACTTCAAACCTTACTTCAACTCTCAACTTCAACAGGCGTCATCAAGGAGCTGCGCGGCACTGCCGGCAGCGCTGCACGCCCTCACACCCCCCACTTGCTGCACGCTCAATTCAAAATTGAACTTGTACTTCAACTTTTGTACAATAGGCGTCCCCAGGGAGCTGAGTGATGCTCACTTCAACAATTTTACTTCAACTTTCAAACTCTACTTCAAGATCAGGTGTTACCAAGGAGCTGCGCGGCATTGCGGGCAACGTCATGGGGGCGGCCACCTTTCTCAGGGGGGTGGTGGGGGTTGCGGCGAGGCCGGGAGGTGCGGAACGCTTGTTGGACCGCAGCAAGGCTGAAGACCCTGAAGCAACCGCTGAAGACCTGCTGACGCGGGGCCTCCTGATGCCCACCCATGTGAGCTCATGCCGTGCTCAGCTTCAGAGTTTGTTGTGCATCCCTGGTGGCGGGTGACCGTGTCGCGCTGCATACGATACCATAATACTTCATGTAAGTACTTGTTGTACATGTGTTCGTTATCTGTATTTTCGGCGTGCATAAATGGTAAGCGCAGCAAGGCCGAGGACTCTGAGGCAACCGCCGAAGAGCTGCTGTCGCGCGGCCTCCTGATGCCCGCCCATGTAAGCTTGTGGTTTATTTATTCCGTGTTTACTTCAAAAGTATTTGTTTGCAGCAAGGCAGGAGACCCGCCGTTCTCTGTCTTGGCATTTGTTATGATGTGGGTCAGGTCACAGTACCTTTGCGTGAATCAGAAGCACGAAGTACTTCTGAAGTACTACTGTAGTATGACACTACGGTGTGCCGGCACCACATGCTTTGACCAATGTTACATGTACACTTACTCAACCCCGCTTAGGGCGCGGAAAGCCCATTGCACACTGTGCGCGTGAACAGAAAAAGGGATCAGACAGGTAGTGAAAAAGCTGGCAATGCTCAGCACACGGTGCGGGTGAACAGAAAAAGGGATCAGACAGGTAGCGAAAACGCCGGCAATGTTCAGCACTGCGTACTTTAAGGGAAGCCTGGCATGTTGCCAGAGCACTACTCTAACGGACATGTAATTCAAGTTCTTCTTGAAGTAGTTTGTGTATGGCGTGCCTGTTGGATCGCGGCAAGGCAGAAGAGCCCGAGGCAACCGCCAGAGACCTGCTGACTTCTACTTGACGTGAAAGAAACCTAAAAGGCCAGATACTGCCGTGGCTGCGGCAAAATGCCAGGCCGAAGCCTGTGGGGTGATTTGTCCACCTGGTGAAAAGCACCAGACAGCCCCCACACCTGCGCCGGTCAGTGTCCTTGAGGGCTAGGGACGATTCAGAGTACAACTACCAACAAGAAGTGAAAGAAACCTGAAAGGCTGCTAAGCCCAGATACTGCCGTGGCTGAGGCCAAATGCCAGGCCGAAGCAGCACGCATAAATGCGTGTACAAACGGCACCACACACGATTTTTGCAGTGCTGGCTACGATGGCGTGCACAGCTGCTGATGCCAGCGACTCTCTGTCATGCCGATGACTGCGGCGCGCGCGCAGCTGCTGAAGCTCGAGTGGGACCTGCTGGTGATGGCTGTCTGTGCGATGGAGGGCCTGGTGATTCCATTCGAGGTGCGTCACAACTTCGATGTCGTGTTTTAATAGCACTTCAAGGTAGAAGTTGGTGCAATTTGGTGAGAATAGTCCTATATTGGGCACAAAAATGAGCACACTGTACCATTATCAACTACTTCGAAAGTATAGAAAATCAAGAAAACTGCAGGCTGTCCTATCGAGTTTTAGGTTTCCATCACACATGTGCAGCACATCGGCTCTCGGTATGATACCCACCCATCACGTCAGACGCCACTACCGTAGCTCAGCCCGCACAACGGTGCGTGTAGGTGTGGGGGCTGCCTGGTGCTTTTCACCAGGGGCACAAATCACCCCACAGGCTTCGGCCTGGCATTTTGCCCCAGCCACGGCAGCATCTGGGCTTAGCAGCATTTTAGGTCTCTTTCACAACGGTGTAGACAGCGTGTCAGAGCCCATCTTTGCTCTCACAGCGACAGACGGCCCTGCGCTCTTGCCTCTGACCGCTGCAACGGGAACAACAGCTGACGATGTCCGCAGGTCCAAAGGTATTTTTGGTTGGCACTTCAGAACAATTTACATTTTTTTATTTGTTCCGTTGTTATATTTTTATATTTTTATTTCACTCTACACTCTTGGAAAAAAATGCTTTCTTGATTTATTTCCTTCTACGCAGTACCCATAGTATAAAACGCTGCAACGGGGAAAACGGCTAAGCGTGTCGTTACGCCCAAAGGCAGTCGGTGGTGCACAAGTGCCCCCGCCGCCTGCACTATCCTGGTGTAGTGCTGAGCATCCATTTCCACATGTGTGTATGCTGAACTCTCCAAGCGGCGCATCAACCAATGTCTCACGGACGGCGGTTCAGAACGCGCTCATCAAGGGCAAACACCACGCCTGTACTCTTATTAAACTCCGCTTAGGGCGCGGAAAGCCCTTCGCACACGGTGCGTGTGACCAGAAAAAGGGACCATATAGGTAGCGACAAAGCTGGCAATGCTCAGCACTGCGTACTCCAAGGGAAGCCTGGCATGTTGCCAGAGCACTAGTCTGATGGATTACAGCCTGTACCTTATCGGTAGTGATGTGTCACAGTGTGTGAACTTTGCACTGGTGCGCTGTACGCTGTACATACTGCAAGTACTTGAAGTACTACTAGTAGTATGTAAAATGCTCGAAGTATGGCGTATAACGTGTTCACATGAACATATTATCTTCAACAAAACCACCGCAAACGCGCTGTATATCGCGTTTTTGGACGTGGCAATATATTGCAGGGCGCACGGCTGGCATTTGGCGGGGTTTGCACAAGTAAGCCCTGTCGTTAATTGTAGTCTGCACCATCCCTAACCCTCAAGGACACTGACCGACGCGTGTAGGTGCGGGGGCTGTCTGGTGGTTTGCACCAGGTGGACAGATGACCCCACAGGCTTCGCCCTGGCGTTTTTGCCCCATGCATGGCAGTATCTGGCTTAGCAAGCTTTTAGGTTGCTTTCACCTCGATTTGCCTACGCCGTAATCTGTACTTCAAAGTATCATGCCATAGGTATATAATTCAGAAGTACAAATATATATTATAACACACTTCAGAAGTATAAGATACGTTTCATGCTTCAACCGATCACCACTTGTCATATACTTCAAAGTACGCAATGTACTGCAGTACTTTTTTTAAAAATATATTACGCTTACAACCCATCACTACTTAACAAGTACCAGTACTGTGCAGTACACAGCGCTCTGCACTCCCAAATAGTCAACATGCCCCCCCCCCCCCCTCTTCCCCCTTGCAGGCCGCTTTTCTGACGGTTGAGTCCTGGTGGCGCAGCGCCGCCCTGGCCGCTTCCATCCTAGCCAGACTCATCTTCCTCTTGGACCTGTTATTGACTCTACGCACGCCCTTCGAGGAAGCTTCGGAGCGCGGCGGCAGCAGCGGCGGTAGCGGCAGCGGCGGCGGCGCCACGACGCTTGTCACGAGTGCCAGGCGCATCGCTTGGCGGTATGCGGAGACGTGGCTGACAGGTTGGTGGGTGGCCCGATTGTATATGAAAGAAACCAAAAAGGTGACTGAGCCCAGGTACTCCCGTGGCTGGGGCAGAAAGCCAGGCCGAAGCCT
>JAULBY010020165.1:0-19030 GCA_032358315.1 Ophiocytium majus | reverse complement strand
GCCTCTGCTACTGTGTTGGGAGTGGTGTCGTGCCCTGCTGCCTGTGCTGCTGGCGGCTGAGGCACGTCCACAGCAGCCACTGGTGAAACCAACCAACAGACACATTGACATTTGGTGTTGACATGCCACGTGCCTTCGTTATCATCATCTACGAGTGCGCACAATAACCAGTGCCCACTCCAGAAGCTCCGACACTGCCAACCTCTGCATCTGACCAGCACACAAATTTGTCAATGTCTGTGAGCCAGCCTCGCCGCTGCAGCCCGCGCGCACTGCCCTCAACACGCTCAGCGCTTGGTCTCTTGTCAAAGTGCAGCCTCCATCCCCCAACAAACCATGCACCATGCCCACCACGTGCTTCGAGGCAGGGGTGGGGCGTGCAAGACAAAACGCATCGACGGTCCGCACCGTCGTCAAGCCAAAAACTCCGGACTTCCGCAGCTGCTGCTGCGCTGGCAGTGCGTGCCGCCTTTCTGGCGCCGTGCCTGCCGCGCACGCGGCAGCACCCTTTGCCCGCAACATGGCTGGCAGCGCGTGCCCGCTTACCGGCGCCGCTCCCACGGCCCACGCGCCGACACCCTGCGTCTGCAACGCGGCTGGCATGACCGGCGCCGCTCCTACCGACTGCGCGCTGCCCCCCTGCGCGTGCAACGCTGCTGGCAGAGCGCCGGATGGCCACGCGCGAGCACCCCCCGGTGCCTCCCTCGGGCTCAGCGACGAATGCTGCGTAAATGATGGTGTGCCGTGCTGTGCCGCCCCATGCTCCCGCTGCACCTCTGCCATGTCCATGTGCTCGACAGCAGCCTGTGGTGCATGCTCACCACCTGCACCTGGCGCTCCCGCAGCCATGCATCCTGCGCGTGTGCCGCCATCCCTAGCGGCAGCACACGGCCGTGCACGCTTTGCACCGCGCTCCTGCTCCGTTGCACCCTCTTCGTCGCACACCACATCCACCGCCGCCACCTCACCACCGGACTGCCAAGCATCACAGTGGGACACAGCGCCGCTGCACCAGCCTGCAGCTGCACAGGCTCACTGACTCCGGCGGTGGCCTGCATGGGCAGCTGCACAAGCTCCTTGGTCCCCGACAGAAGCTGCAACAGCTCCTGTGTGTGCTGGTCCACCAGCCCGCACAGCGCACAGGACCCTGCCGCCTCGTGCTGCAGCTGCGACAGCTCTTGAGAGTGAGGCTCTAACTGCGCACGCAGGTCATGACAGGCCGCCGCTGCTGCGCGCCGCAGCTGCGATAGCTCTCGAGACTGCCGCTCCAGCTGCCCGCGCAGCTCCTGGACCTGCGCAGGGAGGGCAGGCAGAAGTGGTCACTTGTTACTTGAGGAGTTGTAGTGCTCAGCGCCTGAAGCGTGGGCAAGCGTGAGGCGGCACAGGTTCATGAATTTCCGCCTGTTCTGCAGTTGTGATATACTTCAGAAGTATACCACTAGTAGTGCTGCGAAGGGTCTTTCCGCGCCCTAAGCGAAGTTTAATAAGAGTACTGCTAGTAGTACATCTGAAGTACTTTGAAGTACCTTCAGTAGTACAGTTCAGAAGTATGTAACGCAGATGCTGTGATTCAACAACCAGTGCTTGCATGGCAAGGCAACAACATTCGTGTCTTTGAGGACTACACGCATCCCCACCGTTCCCATATCGCCACCTTCCTTCAACATCTGAAGCACAGCACAAGCTACCCCTAAGCATTCTGCACGCGCAACTTTTCAAGGGTGGATGAAGTACATGCAAATGATGTGCAGCAGATGTTGTGCACCTGTGATTTGGTGTGTGCTGCCTCATCGCGCTCATCGCCGCCGCTGTCGTCAGTCAAGCCCTGATGTGCTGCGCCAGCCGCAAGTGCTCTGCACCAACACACGAAAGTAGCACCGCCAACAACAACGGCATTGCAGAGGGCAGTGGTCAGCACAACACCTCGTGCAGGCAACAGTTACAATGCTGGAGTTGTCAGTCCGTGCCAGTGACACATGTGCATGTCCAACCAACTAATTAGAGATGATAGAGCTCTACTCATGCTGGTAGAAGCCGTGAACCTGGGTGTTCGTACACAAGCGAGGGGTGAACACAGCAAAGGCAGCGCCCTTAGGCAGCTGCATGCGCCTACCGAAGCGCAGATTCCACAGCAGAAACAGACCTACTCTGTATTCAATTAGTGTGCGCAAAGACGCTCATGGTGCACAGAAGCAGCACTTTGCCCAAGCTGCAGCAAGAGCGCCACTCACGCACCTGCAGCAAAACCACCTGCTTTGAGTGCTGCTCAGCAGCAGGTGTGCCAGGTATGCTCAGCAGCACTTTTTTGCACCACCCACAGGTACTTGTGCTCAGCAGCACATGTGTGCCAGTAACACATATCCGTGCTCAGCAGCACGTGTGCCCAGAACCATCAACTTGCAAGTGTGCTGAGCAGCACGTGTACTGCACATAGTTCTTGAAGCTTACTTCTGTTGTAGTAATACACAATCATACAAGTTTTTTCAGCACCAAGGGTATGCCGACAACGCGCACGCGCACTCGGCAGCACGTGTGTCGCAGGGTTAGGGTTATATCTACGGTTAACGCGCTCAAGTGTTCTCAGCTGTTGCTGACCTGGCGCCTGCCCCTGCAGCAGCGGGGCTGCCCAGCGGCAACGGCAGCATGTGGTCGAATGATGTGCCTGACACCTGCTGAGCACTGGGCTGCCGCTGCTTGGGCGGACGCGCCTCCTTAACAGGCGCAGCAGCAACGGCGCCCACAGCCTCTGGGTCCACTGCTGGCGGGGCGGGGCGGCAAGCGCTTCCGTTGTTGCGCCAGATCCAACTGCAGCGGTCGCTGCAGCTGACGCCTGCACCATGGGGGGGCAACACGCAGCAGAGCAGCAGCAGCGGCGCCAGCAGCAGCGGCAGCAGTGGTACAGTTTCGGTACTGCAGTACTGGCAGAATGGGCGGTAGCTTGACGGCCGCTCAGGCATGCATGCTCGCCGCACCTCCCTTGGGTGACGGCCTACATAGGCGCCGTTGTTTGTGTATTTTTACCGGTGACGCATGGCTATAAGCGTGTCTACACGGGGCCAAAGATGGTGCATCCGGCTGCTACATGCCGGCACGCAACACCTGGGTTCCGGCACACCCGCAAGTGCAAATCAACCAAACTACTGCTCCAAAAGTGGTTTCCCGCTTGCCAAAAATGAACCACGACGATAGGTTTTATGGGCACATGTGCTCGAGGCGCACTGGCATGCTCCGCAGCGCCCGCTCACTCTCCCCGAAACTTGCCGCCCACTTTCAAACACCACCTTTCGCACACACACCTTTGCTGAAGCACTCGCAGTACCTCTTGAGGCACGGGCTCTTGCGGCAGCGGCAGCCGGAGCCGTGCGCCTGCGCCGCCCTGCACCTCACGTCATAGACGTGCGGGCGCCGTGTGAAAAGTGGCTCCGCGACTTGCGTGCCCTCGCGCCCGAACGCCGCCTGTTTGTGGCACTCCTGGCACGTGCACGCCGCGCCGCACACCTCCTGTGCTGCCAAGCACTTGCGGTACCTGAGGCGGCAGCGGCAGTGGTGGGCGGGGGCAGTCGCCGTGCCGCGCAGCATCGGCGGGGGCGGCGGCAGGGGCGGTAGCAGCAGCAGCGGCGCCCCAGTGACAGTGCACGGGTGAGACATGCGCATGCAGCCACACACACACACACAATGCCACAGTGTTCAGCAACCCATGTGACTCACCATGTGAGTCATAACCACAGCATGGCCAACATCAACATGGTATTTGCCCTTTGGAACACCGGTTGCCCCGCTTCCGCGCTTCCTCCTGGCCGAGTGCAGCCTGCGCCCAAACACTGTACAATGCGTGAAGTGCGCATGGCGTGCTGTGCGCCTCCCGGATACAGTGGCCGCAGCCGATCAGCAGCAGGCGTGTCCAAGGCACTCCGCGGACGCACTCTGCACAGTGTGTGCAGTGCACGCGGTGTGCTATGGGCCAACCGCACGCAGTGGCCGCGACCGATCACAAGCAGGCGTGTCCCTCTATGCCTGAGAGCAGGCTACAGCCGCGGCGGGCGTGGCGGGCGCGTACAGGGCTTTGCCAAGTTGTGTCCCAAGCTGCTCAGCAGCCATTGCAAGTGCGCCTACACTGGCCGTTAACGAGCGGCTGAGGGTTCGGGCCACAGCCGCAGAGTTCGTCTTCGGAGTGCCATGCAGCGCCGCGTCATCCAAACACGAAGCTGGCCGCAACTGAGTACACCGCCAGCTGGTGCGACCTCCATAACCATCAAACATCAACCAAGCATCTGCAGTACTGCGGCACCGCCGCACCGCCCGTACCCCCCACCACAACAGCACGCCACACCCGCAGGCGACACAGGCAGGTGCGGGCGTGTCACGCTCACCTCTTCAGGCATCGGGACTTCTTGCACTTGAAGTGGTCCGAGCCCCCCTCCCCTGCGGTCGCCTCCTTGGCCGCCAAGCCTGCCGCCTCGGCACCTGCCGCCGCCGCCATCGCCGCTGCCGCCGCCGCAGGCATCGCTAGCGCGCCAGCACCAGCCGCCGCTAACACAGGAGCAGCAGCGTCGCTGGCGGTGATGGCCAGGCTCAGGGCAGCAGCTGTCCCGTGCTTGGGCAGGGCACGGCAGCCGGGCGCAGCACAGGGCAGGTTGGAGTGCATCTCTAGGTGCTCATTGCAGTACGCCAGCGGCGGCAGGCAGCAGCAGCAGCAGCGGCAGGGTCGCGTCTGTGGAAGAGCTAACCTGCAGGCTGATGATGCGCTGTGGTGTCTCTGGCAATGTTGCCACGGTGCCGCTGCCTTTGCGCTTTGGAGCGCACAAAAGCTCGCATGCTCTCACATGAGGTTTGCGACGGCGTTGATGTCTGGTCACTCGTCAGCGTTCACACTGCCTGCTGGGAAAACAACCATGGTGCGTGCAGCAAGGTGGCGTGTGCGGCACGGCGGGTGGCAGTCGGTTGCCCTGATGCGACACTCTGGTGGGCGAGCAGCACAAGAGTCCAACAGCAAGCAGCAGCAGCAGGGCCGATGAAGGCAGGTGTGTGGGCCTGTGCCGGCAGATGTGCCGCTGCCAACAGACTTTGGGATAGGGGTGGGGGAGTGGGCATCGGCAGATGGCAGGTGCAAACTTCAAGTCAAGTGATGTGAAGTGCACACACTTAGTGTGTGTTCGGCGGCAGGAAGAAGTGGTGAGTGGGACCGGGGGGAGGTTGGCACCAGCAGCAGAGGGCGATACAAGCACAGGGTTCACATCCCCAGCCACCCACGGCATGACAGCTCCTGGCACTCCCTGTAGGGGCATGCCCTGGGCCAGTGTGTGCTTTGAATGGCGGGTTTGTTGAACATCGCGTGAAGCAGGCGCGCGCGCACTCTGTGGCCTTCCGCAACGGCTGGAGCGGACACCGTGCATGAAGACGCCGCGTAGGCAGAAGGCCAGCTAGGCCAGGGAGGGGCACAAAATTTTGCACGTGGCGCTCGCAGGGCTGCCCGGCAGCAGCACCAAACAACCGTGCTGTTCAGTGCGGGCCACTACCTGTGAGCGCAGAACGTTACGCGATGAGCATCAAATGCCCAGTCATGGCCAAGTGCACTTCCTGAGGCACTCCGGCCCCAGATACACCCGGAAAGACCGCAACAGCAGGGCGGTCACAGGGGATGCAGCAGGGCTCACCGAACCAGTTGTCAGAGCCGTTAGCTGGTGGCGGTGGTGTGCTGGTTACCGGTCACACGTAACGCCTCGAGCGTTAAGGTGTGTTGACCTCGCTTGCCTGTTGCCCTAGGCTGCCAGAGCTGAGGAGTGCAGACAGCGGCTGTTCACGCGGCAACCATGTTCGGCCGCTGCCGTCGCCTGTCTCTACTGCCAAGACCTAGGTACCATGGTCTTGCACTCTGATGAAGTTCTATCCAACTTCAACAACTTGCAGTGACGCACCAAAAAGCAGCGCAACCTGCACTAAGCGGCTGGACAGGTGGCAGACGACGACGGGAGTGAAGGCAGCAGCAGCAGCAGCGGTAACAGCAGCAGTGCAGTTCCACTACCCTTGGTCCAGTCTCACGTCCTACTCAGCTGCCTTCCACATATCTGGACCCCGTCTCCAATTGCACAGCGAAGGCAATCCCTGCGTGCCGTTTTCGGAGCAGCAGCAGAAGCAGGCTACAAGCAGCAGCACCACCAGCAGCAGAAGCATCAGGAGCAGCAACAGCAGCAGCGGGGACAGCACGAAGCAGGAGCAGCAGCAGCAGCAGCAGTGTATCAATCCGGGACCAATGACCGACTTGGCATTCGGCTGCTGCTGCTGCTGGGTGGCACTGGCGCTGCTGCACCTGGTACCCGCAGTGGCACTGGACACAGCACTGCGGGAGGAGCACGCGGGGGCAGCGTACGAAGAGATCATGTACACCACACCGTCCCCTACCCTTGAGGCAGGCTCAACGGGCGACGCGCTGGTGCAGCAGGGCGCGCTGCTGGTGCTGGCGAGCTTCGCATCAATATCGGGCGCCATCGCCACCATGTTTGGCCTGTGCTCGCGGGACTGCTGCAGCCGCAGGGGGGGGTACACGTCGGTGGATGGGGGCGGAGGCGGCGGCTTTAGGCGCTCTCCAATGAGGGCGCGCGCCGCCTCCGCCTCGGCGCTGCTGCAGAAGACCGGCCGGGGCTTCTTTTCAGACTCCAGACTGAGGAGCTTCGGCAGCGCGCCCAACTTGCTCAGCGTCATCCGGGAGGTCAGTAGCAGTTTTTCGCTTGGTCTTTTGCGCCTGATTTTTCACTTGTCGCTGACAGCCGTTGCTGCGCCTGTTGATGATCACTGCGTCACCGCTTGGCACATACGTCAAGAAGTACTTCAAAGTGAAGTACGGTGCATTGCGATACAGTGCGCCTTTGGAATAGTGCGGTTGGCGGTATACGTATAGTGCTGGGTCCATGCAGCTGGCACGTACCTACCGCATGAATGTAAACAAGCTTATAGCAATCCCACATTCCATATATTGCGGCTCTCGATGTAGTGCGGGGTCAGCGGCTGTGACACCGCCGCGCACTATGTAGTGCACTGTATGTCAGTCACGGCGCTGAAGGTGCGCGCGATGTGTGTGCTGTCCACTGCCGCAGGCGCCTGACAGCGACGACGATGATGAGGAAGTGCTGGTCGTCGTGGAGAGCGGGGCCTGAAAGGAGCGGCTGTTTCTGCTGGCAGACCCTAAGTCAGCAGCAGCAGCGTGCAAAACGTGCCAAGCGCCGGAGACAAGCCAGCACCAGCAGTGCCCGCAGTGGCAAGCAGCAGCGGCGGCAGCAGTGTCTGCCCGCCACGATGAGTTGGAGCGTTGCGAGTGGAGCAGCAGGAGCGGCAGCGACAGCAGGCAAGAAGATCATGCCGTGGCCGGTGGCATATTTGTCAGGCTTGGCGGCCATGTGAGGGCACGCACCTCTGAGCATTGCCACTTGCCTTGGCCAAGCCATGCCCAGCACCATCACCACCAGCGGCAGCCGCCGCAGTGTAATACCACAGCCGCCACAAGCAATGCGGAACGTGCCTGGAACGGAACGTATGTGGCGGGTGCCATGTGTGGGGCGGCAGGGCATGGGTTGTTGCAACCACGCATAAGCGCGGTGTAAGCGAGCACGCTCCAACACGGCCGTTGCCTCACACGGTGGATGGAGATTCAAGGCGTGAGTTGCGCGCTGCAGCAGCACAATGCCGGTAGCAAGGAACTGCCTAGCCATCCACATGAGTGCGCAGCGCCGGCAATACGCCGTGCTGCACAACACGTTCTACTGCATTAAAGCTGTCAATTCTTACACATGGTCCAAAGCCTTGGACCTGGAGCAGGCCGTGCGCCTCGCTGGCAGCAGCAGTGGCAGACAGACCTGCGCACGTGATTATGTTTTATGACTGTGTCACATGCACAGTGGTGGCAACGTTTTTTATCATGGAAATGGAGGTTGACTTCTGCAACATGCATGAGCCTTTTATGCAATCACATCTGCCTTGCAAATGTTTTTTGTACACTGCCCATGCCATGCCTCGTGCGTGTCCGGCCGCAGCCACGTGTAGCATTTGCGTGTGTGCATTCGAACTTGTGCCGGCATGCATCATGGTGATGAAACCAGTCAACTTGGTTGAATGTGGACAGCTGCTGTGCTGTGCCACTTGCAGAAGCGTGTCCACATCAGCCGCAATGGCATGTTGTGGACTGCGTGCGTTTACTGATGTCTGCCCGACATATGTATACACATGTACTACAGTAGTATGTGTAGTTGGCTGGGACAAATGTTTACAGCTTCACACCACAAATCAATTTTATCAGCGGAGACCTTTAGCTAAGTACAGTACATCATGGGACTCTGTTTGCGGTCCACAAAGTCCCTGCTGAGCAGCACTCGTTTGCATGGACACGTATGATCATGTTCATTCCATGATCATGATCATATTCCTTTTTTCCCGCGCAAATTTGAAAGGAGCAGCAATGTGTGTGTGTCTGTGCAGTGAGCATTCTGCTGCCGGCGGGTGCTTATACCACACCAACCTGCCATGAGGCTTCGCAGCTCTACCAGGCAAGCCGCTATTCTTGCAGAGGAGGCAGGACCAGCAGATTCAGAACCATCAGCCCAAGCCCAAGCGCCAGCAGCATCGTTAACAGCCGCTCCACCATCAGGCAACGAGGCTTGTGAGAGTGCAGCAACCCCAATCAACGGTGACGCCGTTCACAGCCACGATGCAGCCGTGCAGGTACTTGTGCGTGTTAATGGGCGGAGGATGGTGCGCAGGCGGGGAGAGCCCCCCCTGCAGGTGTGCAGCTGCATTGCATCACGGCTGACCTGCAGGCACCAGCAGCAGCCGCAGCAGCCGCAGCACCAGCAGCAGCACCAGCCGCAGCACCAGCAGCAGCCGCAGCACCAGCAGCAGTCGCAGCACCAGCAGCAGCAGCACCAGCAGCAGCCGCAGCAGCACCAGCAACAGCCGCCGCCGCCGCCGCCGCAGCAGCAGCAGCACGAGCTGCAGCTCCAGCACCAGCAGCAAAAGCGGCAGAAGCAGCAGCATGTGGAGGCGCGACAGCAGCTTCACAGGAAGGGAAAGCGGCGTGAGTCTGCTGCCGAACAGCCGGATGAAGACGTAGAAGCGACAGCTGCGCCGACAGCCACGGCACCAGCAGTGAAGGTGGCGCCACCTCCACCACCACCAGCGGTGGCGCCACCACCACCAGTGCCGCGGGCGCCTCTCACGCGGCAACTTCTCAGCAAGCTGGGCTGCAGACCCGCGGCACTGGACAGAGCTGGGCGCGCTGCAGCTCAAGCCGCTGCGCCACCGCTTGTACGGCAGGCGCTGGCACCAGCACCTGCGTCGCCTGCTGCTCGAAACGGCACAACCTCCAATGCCGCTGGCCTTGGTGCTGCTGCTGGAGACTCTGCGGCCGGCGCCGCCTGCGGCAGCGCATTGGCTGACACCACTGGCGCTGGTACTGGCGGTGCTGCAGGCGCTAGCGCTGCTGCACTGACTGCTGCGGTGCAGCGGCGGCCAGGCAAGCTGCGACTGCGCCGGCCTGGAGACCCACCCTTCCAGGGCAACGCTGCAACTGCGGTAGAGTCTGGAACCACCACAGCTGCCCCAGCAGCTGTGGCCAGCACAGCCGCTCGACCGCCCGGTGATGGCGGTGACGATGGCCCTGCTCCCAGGGCAGCGCCCCCCCCCCCTGTGCCGGCCAGTGTGGCATTAGCCGCCGCCGCAGTGACGCCGCCACCATACATGGGCATACGCAACTGGGGCAGCACGTGCTACGTGGCGGCGGTCGTGCAGGCACTGCTGCACTGTCCAGGGGCTGTGGAGCGGCTTGCTGCGGCTCCTCCGCTGCCAGTGCAGCCGGGGCTGTCTGAGGCACCACCTCTGCAGCAGGACTGCCAGTCGCCTGTGGTGCGGGCTCTGTCGGCGCTGCTGCAAGAGCTCGCGGCCGCCAACACGCAACTTCAACTGGAACAAGCGACCAGCAGCAGCGGCAGCAGCAGTGCCCCCGCCAGCACCGCCACCCCCCCTGTGGACGCCACCTGTGGCTTCAGCAGCGGCAGCACCAGCGGCAGCGGCGCACATGGTGACGGCAGCGGTGGCGGCAGTGCTGCCGGCGGCGGCGGCGGCGGCGCCGGAGCGCAGGCACAGCCCGCCCTGCTGTGGCGGCCTGCGGTGAGTCCCGCGGCCCTGCTGGACGCACTCGCGGGAAGGCACACCTACCTGGGCGCAGGCGACGCACCGCAGTGCGCGGCGGAGCTGCTGCGGCTGCTGGCGGCGGAGGCGGGCGGCGCCCTGGAGGGGCTGCTGGGCGCGCGCAGCTGCACCGTGACGCAGGTGCGTTGGTGCAGGGGGGTGCTGGATGAGCGGCGGGGGTGCACTTGCAGCGGCTTGCCGCCTCGGCGTGTTGCAGAGGATGGGGGGCGGCTGGGCTGTGGCGCCAGGCCCGGTGGCAGGGGCTGCCTTGTTGTACAAAGTATTACACGGACAGACAGGTGCTGCATGCATGTGGCGGCGATTGCATGATTCCTGGTACGATGGCACATGCGTAGGCATGGCGTATCGGCACTGGCATAACGGTTTTTGGGACCCCGTCGCAATTGGCTGTCACCATTGCAGTGCCTGGAGTGCGAGCGCACCACTGCGGAGGAGGGCATGCTGCTGGAGGTTCCTGTCACCTACACACCAGAGGCGCGCTCAATCGCCGACATGGTCTCTGTGGCCTTCAGTGAAGAGGTGGGCCCACTAGCGCTGCCACTATATGCTTGCTCAGCCCATCCATACATGTGCCACCACCGCAGCAGCAGCGCATGCTTTGTGCGGTGTATGTGTGGTGCCATGGTTACATGGGGAACTGCAGTTGCAAATCAATAACGGCCACTCTTGTGTGACCGTCCGCTGCCGCGACAACCACCGCCGGTACTCCCCAAATGGGCCAGCAACTGTGCGCCGCCCCATGTGCTAATAAAATAGTGATCTCAACGAACGCACGTACGCACCTCGGCCGCCACTGGCCCCCCAACCAAAAGTGCGCGGCTCAGGGCTGCCTGACCCCCGCCTCCACAGCGCAGTCTGAGGCGCCACATACACTTGAGGTATATACTTCAAAGTACTACTAGATAGATACTTCAAGTATACTACTGAAGTACTTCAACTTCAGAAGTATATGTTAGCCACTTCAGGTATACTACATAGCATACCACATGTACTTGAACTACATCAGTATGGCCTCCTTCCCTGCTGGTGGGGGGGCGCCCCCTTTGCGCTGCGGGCGCTTGATGGCTTTGTAGTAGGTTGTACATAGCATGCATGGCGCGTCGTGACATGGCCACCCATCGTTCATAGCAGACCCAACCTCTCCAGGTGTCTTCCCCACACAACACCCTGCGGCTTTTGCACGCCCACAAGTGCAAATAAGTAAAAGAACATCGATAAATACATGTATATGATGTACACACTTCAGGTAGAAGTATACACCTGGCTCCGCGTGTGAATGCCAGCCATGTCGTTACATGTGTGCGCTGCAGGAGCTGTGCGGCTCGGACAAGTACCGCTGCGGCGCCTGCCACGCGCTGGTCCCCACGCGGCGCCGCACGTCCCTCCTGCAGCTGCCGCCGGTGCTGGCCGTGCATGTGAAGGGCGGCGGCGTGCAGACGTGGCAGAAGACAGGCCTGAGGTTTGACACGCGTCTGTGGTGCACACACCGCGCCTGTTGCTGGCTGCACCGTGTGAGAGTGGCGCGCACTGTTTGAGAACGCCCTGCGCTGTCTGTACTGGAACTGTGTGCCGCACACTGTACTTGAGCGCGCAGTGGAGAGCACGTCCACCACATGACTAAGTGACCCCTGCTCTGCACTTGTGTGCTATGTTGCACTTGTAATAGTACACGGGTGGCGCATTGCTGCTGACGTTACTGCTAGAGCTGCCAGCGCACAAAGTGTGCGCCAGCTCTCTGCAGCACCTGGCGCTTGCACACTCACCCCACTCTTGCAGGCGCGCCCTTCATGTTACCGCATGTTGATCCCGTTCATGCGCGCACCTGACCGCACCCCACTTGCTCTGCTGCTGCCGCTGCTGCTGCTTGCTACCTGCCGCAGGTGCCAGCTGCCGCGGCGCCTGCAGGTGCAAGCGTCGTGGATGCAGCGCGCACGCCACGCGCCGCTGCCCCAGCCACCCTGCGACGACTACCACCTAGTCGGCGGTATACTGCACAGCACTTCTGGCGGCGGCCACTACACGTTTGCGCTGCTGCCGTGGCAGCGTCCGGCCACTCTCTTCGACGATGATGTTGTGCGCCGCCTGCAGGAGAGTGAGGAGTCCGCCCTGTGCGAGGGCGGCGGCGGCTGCGCGGCGCTGGGCCACCCCTTCCTAGTGTTTTATGCACTGTAAATGGCGCGCGCACCATATGCATGTCTGTACTGTACATAGCGCAGTGTCGGGCGCATGATCACATGAATGACATCACTGACCGGTTCACCTCGAGGCGATGTGTTTTCAGCCGGGTCGTGCACGGCGGCACGGATCCTGTGCACAAACTTGTGCAAACTTGTGCCAAATTTGTTCTGTCAAGATCGATTCTTGGTGCCATGTGTTCATCCATGATCATGATGATCACTTCAGAAGCAGTGAATTCACGGGACCCCTCAAGGCGCGGCGCGGGAGGGGGGAAGGGTGTTGAAAACTGAACTGCAGTCAATTTTCGGTCCCATCCAAGCCTGTGCGCATGCCTGGCGCGCTTGACCGCCACCCCTGCGGCCACCGTTGGCGCCAGGCGCAATTACTGCTGTGGAGGAGCCGGTAGAAGGCTGGGGGAGGAGGGAGAAAAGAAGCCGAAATCTTTGACTCGTAACGCGAAAGCTCGCGTCAAGAGGACACAACCTGTGTACACCCTCACCTCTCTCTGCAGGCACCGCGTACCGCGGCAGCAATCCGGCAGCTGCATCATCGGAGGCGGCGGCGCGCCAGTGAGAGAAAGAACTTGCGACAATTTACCTTAAGGCAGCGTGGTGCTGCACTGGGCTCAACTTTAACCCCAGGTACATACAGCACACTAAGCGCGGGCAGCGCGGCGCGTCGTCCCGGCTGGAGACGCGGGCGGGCAGCAGCCATGGTGGCGGTGGCGGCCGTGTCGTACTGGCCCTGGAGCGGCCGCTACTGGAGCCGATGGAGCACTCTGGCTGCGTGCCTGTTCGTGGGGTGCTTCTGCGGGGTGGGCTATGCCTTCGGCCTGTTCAGCGACACCCTGAAGGACAACCTGGGGTACTCCCAGAGCAGTCTAGACCTGGTGGCCAGCTTCGGTAAGTGCCCACTCTGCTGCTGGCGGCGCTGCTGGTGTCGCCAGCACAGCTGCCTATGCCGCACCATGCCGTCTGCACAACCTCCTGATTTGCGACAAGCCATATTTCCTTGAAGGATGTTGGACGCGCAAGCAGGGATGCTCGGCATGGCCGTCGTGCGGGGGCCTGCGTACGTGCCTGCGGTAGTGAGTCGAGTCGCTGCTGCATGATCGCGTCCGATAAGGCACTTGACGCCAGCATTCATCGGCGCAGGCCTTGGCGCTGGCTGCGCGGCTGTGCAACCGTCATGCTGCCCAGCCTGCAGCAACTTCTGTGTAACCCGACCAGGCAGGAGCCCTCGCAGCAGCGGCAGAGCTCAGTACCAGCGCCACAAGTACAAGCGCACACGGCGAAGCAATGTGTGTCATAGTTCAGCAACGCTTACTGTTCGCGCTACCACCTAGCAGTGCCTGGCATCATCTGCGCACTGCTACAAGCTTTGGGGCACCGAAGTGTTGGACCCCCCCCACACACAAACACACATGGCGTGTGGCCTTGATCCCCTGTATGGCAGAGTAAACGTAATTAATGATGTTGTGCAGTATGTAGCTGTGCTGTATCCAATCAGGCTGCCGCTTCCTCGTCATGTTTACATTCGGCTTCACCGCTCATAGCGCCACGGACTTCCACCGACCAGTGCAGCACCACCGCATCACGCTCAGCGCGCCCTATGCTGCTGCACACATGAAAACAGCATGCATAGTAGTACATACTTGCAGTGTGGACGATATTCAGTATGCATGCGTTAACATTGCGTGCAAGTGCGTAAAACGTTTCCACCAGATGTGATTGACACTTGTAAACACGCCAACAGTCGCCGGCGTCCCAAAATGACCATGCGCGTCAAAAGTATGCCGCCAGCCTACCACATGTGATTGACACTTGCAAACACCCCGGTGGCTACCGGCGACTCGCCCTGCCATTGCAGGCGAGCTGGGCATGTGGTGCACCTTCTTCATGGGCCTCCTTCTGGAGCACGTCACGCCGCGCTTCATATTTGTGGTGGGGGCCGTGCTCAGCAGCTTGGGCATGCTGTACGTCGCGTGCGCCGCCGGAGGCACGCTGCCCTCGCCCGTGGCTGCCGTGGCCGCGGCGTACTACGCGTCCAACCTGGGCATTGCCGCGTACCAGACTGCCGCGCAGAGCATTGGCGTGCGCAACTTCCCCGCGATAGACCGCGGGAAGGTGAGGGCTTTGGTCATGTGTCATACCTCGGAAAGTCTGTTGCTTCCTACTGTACACGAAGCATACACTTGAAAGTATTTACTTCAGGTGTATCCAATACTAAGAAAAGAAAAGAAAAGGCCCATGTGTGGCATACTCCGAAGTACGTTGCTGTTGGAAGACCGCACTTGAGTCGGGGGCAGGCTTGTGGGTGTCAACTGTTGACCCTGTGACCAACTACAAGTGTGGCACAAAATTCTGGTGTGGGCAACTTTTGTGTGGCCACAGTGGTGTGGCGGGGCAGACACTGAATTTTAGGTCACTTTTCACCAGTCGCCCGTGAGGTGTCCTGTGCCACGAGCTTGTTGCGAGCGCCAACTCTGTAATCTATGGTGCAAGGTGCCGGTGTGATGGGGTTCTGTCGCAGCCGGGTCATGTCGCGCACGGCGTGACGTGCGATGATTTGCACTTGTAGTATGTGATGTTGAAGTTTGTGGTCCCTTGCAGTGCGAGTTGAAGTTTGCACAGTGGTCTGGGCTGGAGCAAAAGCCAACGGTACGGTGTTGTTCGGCCAGTCCAACACGTGCACCCTGCGCACAATCTTATTTTCTGATGATTCTTGCAATTGCTAGAAAATTCTGCGCCGTGGTGGCTGCGGGCGCCTATCCCCTGCAGTGCAAGTGTGTGCTTGCCCCCGCCGAAGCTGTGGCAGCGCCAAGCTGCAGTATGCCCATGGCTGCTGCGGGGTCAGCCGGCCATGAGGCGGGGCAACTGTGTGCCAGGGAGGGTGGTGCTGGGCATGCGGAGGAGGCAGAAAGGGTCACAGTCTCTGCAAGAGGGACGTGCTGGCAGCGGAGTACGTTCCCGCGGCAAGGGCAGCAGGCCAGCATTGTGTGCCGCGCCACTTGCCTCAGGCGTAGCACGGCCTCTGTTTATACCCCTAATAGTACCTGTTACTTCATATACTGAAGTGTGCTTATTAGTCGTAGAGACGTCAGGGCGTGTGCGCACCGAGTAAGTACTACTTGGTACACTTCGAGAGTATTTATGTGCAGTAGAACGGCACACGCTCAGCATGCCAACCTGGCCACTTGGTCCGCCGCCGCCGCTGCCGCTGGCCATGCCTGCTGTTGCTGTCACAGATTTGCGGCCTGCTCAAGTCTATACTGGGGATGAGCAGCGCGGTGCTGACGGCGCTGTTTGAGGGTTTCTTTGGCGCGGGGCTCGTGGTCGAGTTTCTGTTCTTTATTGGGTGAGTGCGTGCGCAGCCAGCCTCCGCGCGCCCGCAGCCGCGCCGCTATTCATACTTCAGAGTATTATGATACATGGAGTATTAAAAAAAGTTCTTTATTGGGTGAGTGCGCGTGCAGCCAGCCTCCTTGCGCCCGCAGCCGCGCCGCTGTCACCACGGAAGTGACACTGCTGCTGCATTCGCCACTTGGAGCCCTTACAAAAGCTGCTTGGTGGGCCTTTGGTATTCTTAATGGGGCAACCTGGACATCCTGTAGCCGGTTTTCTACAAACTGCTGAGAAAGAACCTGAAACGACTAAGAGTCCAACAAAGGATGCCTTGTGGTGCGCCCCCCGCAGATTTGCGCTGCCGGTGGTGGCACTGGTACAATTAAGGGTAGAAGTGGCAGTACTGTGTTGGGGGTTGCCGCCTCAGTCCGGTGTGACCAATTCCTGCGACCCGCCGCGCTGTGTGGCGCGCGCGCAGGTGCTGGGGCTGATCAACTTCAAGCTGCACTACTATATGCCAGTACTTGAAGTATATCTACATGCTTCACGTGTTTACTAGTAAAAGCACTGTGTGTGGTAAGAGCGTCAGCCACGTGTGTGTCCAATGCCTGCGACCCACCGCGCTGCTGCGTTGCGCGCCCGCACAGGTTTGCGCTGCCGGTGGTGGGGCTGACACAACTTCAAGCTGCACTACTATACACCGGTACTTGAAGTACAACTACTTGCACTTCAAATATGCTAGTAGCAGCACTGTGTGTGGTAACCGCATCGGTAATATGATACAACTTCAAGTTGCACTTGAAGTATGTGCTTCTAAAGTGTACACACTTCAAAGTACACTGTACTAGTAACAGCACCGTGTGTGGTGACTGTACTAGTGATGTGTGTCCAATGCCCGCAACCCGCCACGCTGCGTTCCACACACCCCTCAGGTTTGCGCTGCCAGTGGTGGGGCTGATAGCGGCGGTGCCCTTCAACGTGGTGCCGGCGGCGCACCTGCCGTACGGCATTGAGGCCGCGCAGGGCGTCGAGCCGTCGCTAAACCACTTCCTGCGTTGGTACGTGCTGCTGGTGGCGGTGGTCGTGCTGGGAATCGCACTCACCGGTGAGGGGGGCCGTCTGCTGCTGAGCAGCTGCGCGCAGCAAAAATGTTAATATTTTGCTGAAGTACTTGTGAAGTAGTACTGCTAGTCCTTCAGTCCGAAGTATTAGTTACAGTTGGTTGTGCTGGTAATCGCGCTCACCGGTGAAGGGGACGTCTGCTTGCTGAGCAGCCGTGTGCAGCGAAAACGCATGCTAGGCCTCAAGCAGGTGGATATGGTTACAGTGGTTGTGCTGGGACTTGTGCCCACTGGTGACGGGGGCGGCTGATGCTGAGCACCTGCAGGTGCACAACGAAAACATATGCCGTGTCAGGTGAATATAGTTACAGTGGCTGTGCTGGGCATTGTGCCCACTGGTGAGGGGACGGCTGCTGCTGAGCAGGTGTCTGCAGTGGGTGGCAGCGTTCAGCGATGTCTTTTCTCGGCAGCTGGGTGGTCAGTGGTCGTGCTGGGCACCATGCTTATCTGGAGCTGAGCAGAAATGGATGGTGTTCAGCAGACCCGGTGATGTGCTCAGCAGAAGTGATGTTGTGCTCAGCAGCAGAATGGCCAGTGGTCACACTGCGCTCGCCTGAGCGGCACACCTCTGCTGCTCAGTGTTACTGTCCTGGTTCGCGGAACTAACGGGGTTCTTCCCGGCCAGCGATGTCATGTTCAGCACCAGACGCCCGGTCACCGTGCTCGCCACTTAACGCTCACTGCTGAGGGGCGTCTGCTGGCACAGCATGAGTGCGACTATCTCATACTTTTGAAGTACACATACTGTACATAACAGGTGATCTGACCATTTCTGCTGGATCATTCACACACGTGCCCCTGCCCTCGTGCAGCGAGCGGCGTCACGCTTCCCGTTCCCTACTGGGGCATCGGCGTTTCTGCGGTGATAGCGGGTGTTCTCGTGGTGCCAAGCCAGTACGGGAGCGTCACCATCAAGGTGGGAGGGCACACGTGTGCACGCACACGCACGCCTCACTGCTGGGGTGTGTTCATGCGAATTCATGAACATGCATGAATTCCAAGCACAGCAAAACCACCTTGACCACATTGCTGCAGCAAGTAGCCCTTCAGGACCGCAGCACTGCACTTCCCTTCTGGGGTGTTCATGCCGCATGAACACACGCCAACTCCAACCACAGCCGTCTGACAGCACTGCCACCTTGCTCACCTCCCTGCAGCCACACTGCATGCGAGTAGCATCGCCGCCCAGACCTGTCTCACAACCGCACTGTTGTCCAGCCCCCCCTCCACTCCACCTCTGCTGCCACACACAACCCTCCCCCTCTCTCTGCATCCCCCTTCACCCTGTGGCCCTTAGGCTAACGCTATGAGCGTGACCTCAGTGGTGGTGGTGGCGGCGGCGGCGGCGGTGGCTACCTAGGTGGGTGCATTGGCGTGAGCATGCAAAGCAAGAGGTGTGCCCCTAACATGTTATAGGCTGCCCATGTGGTACGTACCCCTGTGAACTGCTGTGCTCTGCGAACATACACAGTATTTGGAATGCGAATGGCCATCCCTGACACATGGCTGTTGTTGCACCAATCAGGATGACCTAGGCGCCAGCGGCCAATTTGGCTGCACCCCATCAGAGACACTTTCCCAGCCTGCAACCGTGCACCCAAGTGCCAGGCAGGCGTGCGCACATCCTGTCAGAGAAAGTGCACCTACGAGTGGCATCGCAGACTCCCAAAGTGCGCTTGAGCACTCGCGGGGCAAGCTTGAGAGAGAGGCTTTGAGCTCGAAGTGTGCACTGACTGGGTCCGCTTGCCAGGTGTGTTTCCTGGACATCTATGGCTGCAAGCCTTGTTCTTGCACCATGACCATATACCATGCTCATCAGCTTGGCGTCACAGAACAACTCTGAGCGGTCGAGCTTGTGTACTTGTGCTGAACAAGTGCTTCAAGTTGTGTGCTCACACGCCAGTGACCCCACCTTATTTACCTCGCTCACCTACCATGTAGGACACCCGTTGGTGGTTGGGTGTCAAAGATTGCTCATGTGCTTACCAAAGCACATGTGTTTCCCTGCAGGTGGCGCCGGTGGCGGCGGTGGCGGCAGTGGCGGTGGTGGCGGCGGTGGCGGCGGCGGCAGCCGCGACCGGGGTCTGAGCGACTCGGAGGGCACCCGTAGCATCTGGTCCACCACCATCACCACAGTTGGCGGTGGCGGCGGCGGCGGCGGCGGCGGCAGCGGCGGTGGCGGCGGCGGTGGCG
>JAULBY010020154.1:0-19032 GCA_032358315.1 Ophiocytium majus | reverse complement strand
TGGCCAGCCCCCAGCAACACGACCCAGGTGTGTCGCTCCATGGACTCATGGTGTTGCTCTGTTGCTGTCTGCTTGCTCCTGCTCTGCCCACCTCGCAATGCTACTAACAACAGCCTCAGCATCCGATAGCGCGAACCTGCTTCACAATGTCATGCCACCCAGCGGCCCGGGGGTGGTCTGTAGAATAGTCAAGATGCATATCCACCTAATCATGATCAAAAAGCATGCACATGTGTGGCCAGGCCAAAACCCGTGCCACCAGCGGGCTGGTCTCAGAATAGGCTACTAGTAGGCTATCATACGGTATGTATACATACGTATACTATAGTATATACATATGCATGTATATATTTTTCTGGCGGGTATATGTATATATGTATCCACCTGGTCAGCAACACGTTGATTGATCAAACTTTGAAAGCATGCACACCTGTACAATCATCATGTCATGGCATGTGCGGCCTCTCAGACTGTTACTCATGGCATGAAGTGACATCCCGAGGCCGCCGATGAGAGGCAGGGCGGCCATGATAATCATTACACACTGGCAGCAGACTCTGAGGAGTGCCACAGTGCACAAACAAGAGCAGCTGTGCATGGCAGGAAGTCTCATCTTTTTATTTTTAATTTAGGTGCCAGGCAGCGGGTACCACTTAGTAACGGCACAGGCAGTTACGTGGCACACACCCAGGGCCTGGGTCGAATAAGACAGCACCGCTACAACAACCCACTACATGCATAAGAATATGCTCAGTACTCTAGCAATGGGCACATACGCACTGCATGTCATTGGGTGCCTGCCGACTTAGTCTTAGACTAGTATTCCAACAGCTGCTAGCCTCCTCCCTGCACGGTGTCGGACGCCGCAACTTGCTACTGTAATACACTATAGTAGTACTCGAAGTACTCAAGTATAATAATTACTAAGCTGCAGTTACTAGTAGTACTACCAGTAGTACCATATGCATGTATATACATACTCCAAGTACGTACCAGGCATGCAGCACCTCGAAACATCGGTGGCCGTTCATTTCATTGGCAAAAAAGGTACCGGTAACTTGCTGACGTGCCGACGCCCCACGCAGGCCGCGTAGTACCTTAACAGTAAGGCCTGCAGTATAAGTCGCTGTGGTGCTACACTACGTACCGGTAGTACTTAAGTAGTGTACTACAGTAACTATAGTAGAGCAGCGATAGCAGGGGCATGTCAGCCCACGCCCACCCTCTCAATGACCCTCGGAATGCAATCATACATCACACCATGTCAACGTAATACTACCTAGTAGCACTAAGACTCAGAGACCTTGAACACAAATTGTCAATGTATTGTGTGCCGTAATACATCATGTGCGCAAGTCTCCCGCAACACCATGTTATCGCCTGCTGAGAACCAATTTGCAGGCCTGCACCCATTTTTGGCACAGATGCAAAACAGCAGTGCAGCAGCGCTAGAAGTTCCATAAGGGCAGCACAAACTGTCCTGCAGTGACTCTAATGTGCAGCTAGGCTGTGTTGCTGCTAATTGTACTG
Source organism: Ophiocytium majus (assembly GCA_032358315.1). Classification (NCBI taxonomy): domain Eukaryota; class Xanthophyceae; order Mischococcales; family Ophiocytiaceae; genus Ophiocytium; species Ophiocytium majus. The sequence continues at coordinate 17,502 of JAULBY010020154.1, read as the reverse complement.
TCCAGTGTGCTGGCACCGGGGTCCCGCCGACATGGCATGCCTGACACTGTCTCCAGCGGTCAGACCACAGTGAGTGCTGTAAATATATATTGATATTCGCAGGCCCTGGGGCAACATTATGATACAGCTACTACGTGCCACTGGGCTGCACATGTGCGAACACCTCAAAGTCTGGCGCACTGTCACAGTGGCAGCGCGCATTTCATCGACAGTAGGTACCTGTGGCATGCTGCGCCATGGCGGCCACTCATGTTGCCATGGCAGCCACTGTGACACAGCTGGTGTGCAGGCTGCGGCATGCTGCACTGGGGGCTGCAGCCAATTCCTAGGGCGTGCCACAAGGGGTGGTGATGGCAACCGAGTGGAGGCTGGTAGCATGGGGTGCCAGCCGGCAATGTATGCGTCCGCAACCGCCACCTACACCTCCACATCGCTGACACCATTGCTGCCGTCACTGTTGGTACTGCTGATGCTGGCTGCCCTTGGGTGCTGCTGACTGCTGAGTTGCAGGTTGCTCTTGCTGCTGAGCACAATAGAGGGCGGACCAGGTTTGAGCACGGTGCCAATGCACTGTTCCATCGCAGCCGATCTTTCGCTGAGCTGTGCTCAGCAGCTGCTGTGCTCACCACAAGAGTCCATGCTGCGGCTGACCTGCACCCGCCACATCCAACCATCCGGCATCAGCGCCCCAGGGCAGCTGCTGCTGATGCAGCCACAGTTTGCACGCTGGCGGTGCACCAGGGGGACCGAGTCTCACATCTCGTCGAACCGCTCCTCGATGGCAAGGAGTTGCAGCAGGACCGGCAGGTGCGTCAGCTGCTCCGCGCCACCCATGAGCGCCTCCAGCCTTGCCGTGACAGCGGCGTCAGTGTCTGCGCCGGGCCCCTCGCCCACACGCTTCAGGTACCTGCTCGGCGGCACATGGCGCGGCAGCAGCGGCACATAGAGCGCCGGTGGCAGCGTGTCACTTGCGCAGGCTACTCGCCATCTTTCTGCCAATCGCTGTTCATGACAAAACTAAGATGAGAGTCAGGGCGGGTCATGCAAGCTGCTGCCCCCCCACCTCTCTTCCCCCCTCCAACTGGCCATGCTTGGTCATGTTTGGCTTTTCCACGAACGAAACGTTTTTACTGGGGATCTCACCAACATCTTTGCCACCTAGTCCTGCCTACTACCACGGTGGCTGACCATGGTGGCTTCAGGGGGGAGCTAGAAGGCAACAGGACGGCCAACCACTGCGAGCACGTGACTACGTCTGCCGCGCAACAATGCAGCAGGCAGCATGAAGGCCGCAGTACCGTCAAACAAGCACGCCCCAAATACTGTACGTATTACTGTAACAGTAGTACGTCAATTCCTTACACTAGTGTACTTTCATACCATAGTTACCGATAACACATGTGTGTAAATATCGACTTCGAAGTACATGTACATGTACTTCAGAGTAGACAATGGGCCGTGCAGGAGGCGGTCAGGGCAGCGTGGCTCACCGGTAGGCGCCCAAAAAAGCCTCCAGTCCTAGCCTGCACACAGCAGGGAGGGGGTAGCAAAGCACTCATTACGACCATAGGAGTCAGGTGTAGTGTGTAACAGTCCATATGCCTCCCCTCATGGACACCGACATGGCAAGCATATGCGCTTGCACGGGCTGCGCTCAGCAGTGATGCGAGGGGCTGTCGCGGCGCGGGTGGACTCCAGGCATGGGAAGTGCAGGCCAGAGGAGGCACATCACGGCCTTCAAGGAGGAGCAGCGCGCGCACGCTGAGCATTAAATTTCGCTGCCGTGTTGCTATGCGCGGGCGAACGAGCGCTGTGCTGACAACCAGCGTTTGGAGTGCTCCCAACCATTGAAACAGGACAGCAGCAGCTGCCTGGCAGCACCCGGTGGGCGTTGACTATCAAATTGCTCTGGGGCCAACCAACCACCAAGACTCTCCAGCCTCCAAGCCCTAGCACCTCAGCACTACACTGTTGGTCAGGTGATCCAGACTTGACCACTACACACACTGCCACACATGTTGCTGTCGTCTAGTGCTCTGCATGCTGCACCTTGCCTGTCCTCTGAAGTACATCCGCCCCTCAGCTACCGTATCGCCACCTTGCTTCGATGGTACACAAGGCACGGCAGTCTCTATGTGAGCCGTAAATAACATCACAGCATGCGGCTGATGCTGGCATCACCTGACAAGTTGAGGTTGTAGGCAGAAGTGCCACTGTGACAGGCACTGTGTGCCCCTCACCTGTCCTCTAGGTACACCCGTAATGCCTCGATGCGGTGGGCGGCGCTGTCGCTCCTGCAGCGCGCAGAGTGGCAGCCAGCACACAGCGTCAGCGAGAGCCGCCCGCCTCTTGCGGTTGTGCACGCACGGAGGCATGCAGTCTGCAATACTTAGTGGCTTCGTCCGCGAATGCCACCATTGAACCACTTCAGATCAGCCACGTTCCAATGTAAGTGACAAATACGGATTACTACAAAGTGATTTGATAATATTTCATGATATGCGTAACATACCATGTGTACACACGGCATACAATTTGGTGCAACATGTTCGTAACAACGTTTTTATCCACCGTAACTCGCCTTTTGGGGTGTAGAATAGATAGGCTGTACTTTGTGCTATGGCGCACAAACCACGCTACATGCACTGACCCATCGCCAGTCCAATGTACCACGTGGTATCACATGTGCAAGTGCCTAGTATGGTTGGTCCCAACCCCTGGACCCCGCACCATGGCAAGACCCGCTGTGCTCCAAACCATCTGCTGCTGCGAGTGCGCTGTACATGCAGTGGGTGGCAGTACATCAGCGGTGGTGGCTTGAGCCAACGCCTGGGCCAGCAGGGGCTCACCGGTTAACATGCAGTTCCCCCTGAACCTCGGCCACCAGTGGCATCCCCATTATGGTCAGCGCGGGGTCAATAGCGGCTGTGAGAGGTGATACAACCCACACACAGAACATCGCAGCAGCCGGAATTACTGTTAGAGCAGCACTGGCCTGCATGGCAGTGGTCGCAGCAGCGGCGACGGCGGCAGTAGCGTACACGGCTGCTGCTGACAGTGGCGGCTGGACGATGAAACACGCCATGCCCACCAGCTACGCGCCTTCGAGAGCTTGTGCACCAAGTATGCAATGCGCACCCACCCAGGCTCGCACTGTGCAGCTCGACACCATTGTGGCGCCGCCAGAGCCAGGCACTACCTACGCGCACGCACGCCGCAACGCACGCCTGAGCCCCAGCCCGCCACCGCACTCACCGCCACCGCCCCCAACCGCGCCGCCGCCGCCGCCGCCAGGGTTGCCAGGCGCTTGTGCACCGGCGTGTCCACTGGCTTGGTCACTGCTCAGCAGGTCCAGGCCTCTTAATTGGGTGCTCCGCACTCCAAATGCGTCTCGCGCGGGTGAGCCGGCCCCGGGGGGGCTGAGGGTGTAGTCGTTGCTGGGGGGGGGCTGGCGAGCAGCAGTGCGCAGGAGCAAGCGGTGGTAGGTGTGGGTTGGCGCAACATTGCAAGTGATGATTGGAACATGCTACGCGAGATGGCTTGGCGCTAGCTGGGCGGAGGCACCATTGTGGCTGCACAAAAGGCAGACACAAAAAGATGCGTGCGTGTGTTGTGCGCCTTCAGTGGTGCGCCAAAGGCTGCTGCAGGTGTGCCAGGGACCGAATGTGGAGAGTAGTCGCACGCCGCACCACACCACACGTTGCCATGGGCGCTGTTACGCTGCCACATTGCGCACTTGCAGTTGGTTGCGGAGGCACGCGGCTGCTGGTGTGAGCGCCACGCGGGTGGCCACTGCAGCGCATGCAGTTGCTCGGCAGCGGCGCACCTCGAGCGCACCTCGCAGCGGCCTCAGAGCTACGCCCGCAGACTACGTGACTTCCAAGCATACATCCCTGCAGTGCACTATGCATCTTACCACAAACACACACAGGGACACCAGAACACACCGCGCGCACACCTGCGTAAAGCCGCCCTGCGCAACAAAGAGCGGTGCTGCCAGCGCCACTGCTGCTGCGCCGCCCGGTATTGCAGCAGCGGCACCGTCCACTGCCTTGAGACCGCCACCCCGTGGCGGTGCAGCCATGGGCACTGCCGTGGCAGCTGAGCCAGCGGCGGCACGCTCGAAAAGCATGGGGCCTGGCTGTGGCACTGCAACGGTGGCAGCAGGGGGCGGGGGGCAGGGGGGGGGGGGGGGTAGGCGCTATGGGCGGGCATCGCAGGTGGTAGTGTGGCTGTGGTCGTGCTCGTAGTGTACAGGTGGGTGGTACAAGTTGTAACGAAGGCAGTTCTGTCAGATTTCTATTTCTAGTACAACAAGGCAAGGAGAGCACAAAAGGAGTAACAAAAACTGCAAAAGTCGCTGTACACGGGCACTTACACGCACTGAAAAGTGTCCAGGTTTGCTTGTGGTTTAGATCGTATCGCGTGTTGCGTGACACTTCCCACAGGGACCGCCCCAACTCAATGCGCGCATATATCAAGCGGACTTGACGCAACTGCACTTCTCTCTGCCGTGTGGCTGCTCCTGCCATAAGCAGGCGTGTAATGAGTCCCGTCCACCGTGAGTAATCGGTATTGATGTTTTGTTGTACCATACGCCGCAAAATACTTTAGTATAATGTAAGTATGTCTGTAGACGCAGACCATATATACTTCGAAGTATATGGCAAGTACAGCATACAAGAAAAACGCTGCGTTTTTGTGCAGCAAGTGTACCGAACGCACACGCATGCATGCTATTTAAATACTTATCCAAGTGTACATCTTAACTAGTTGACCTGGATGTTGTGCACCCCGACCCAGCACTAGATCGAGAGCACGTCCATGTTACGCGGGCCAAAGGGGCACAAGTGGCTGCTGGCCTGCTCAGCACAGTACCTTGCCCACTGCCACGCGACGAGGGCGAATCGCGGTCCAGTCCCACATGCCCCTGCGCGCTTCGTTCTGACGCGTGCTCACTTCTGCTGCTGCACTCGTCCACATGTGTGGGGGGGGGGGGAGGGGGGGCAGCACAAGGGAGGGGGGGGGGGAGCAACACGTTGCTCACGTACACGAATCAGCCAATTGCTGGCGAAAACCGCCAAGGCGACGCAGTTTGAGTTTTCACGCCTCGCAGCCTGTTTTTTGACACGCACAGCTTGAGAGCGAGGCACGCCATCAAGGCAACACATTGTGATGGTTTTGCTGGCGCCTGGGAGCCCATTGCCCACCAACGGGCTGAGCTTCATGCTAGGAGCGCAGCGCCGGCAAGGTGGGCGCACATCATGGAGAGGCCTGGGCACAACCGCCTGCGCACCCGTCACCGGCGACAAGTTTTGTGACCTCAACTTCCAAATTTAAGGTGTGATGTGAGGTACCGAGGTACGGTACCCATTTGGCCAACTATCTGATGTCTTCCCAGAGCCAAATCCTGCAACAACTTGAGGTAGCTGTCATTTATTGGCATTCGCCGGCGTGCAAGAACCTGGTTATGATGGATGCGGGCATGCGCAAGCCAGCCAGCCCCGTATAGCTGCAGACGTACTCAGAAGCAGCGTACACTTCTTTACACCGCTAGAATGCCTCAGCGCCCGTTTTAGGTGCTTCGTGGGCAGCGCAAGGGGGAGCCACCGCATCACCTGGGACTGCAGTACTGCGGGTCGAAGCCTCTGCCCTCAGCCCACACGCCCCCGCCGCCCCAGCCGCCACCGCCCGACTCCTCGGAATCAGAGGCGCCCCTGCGCATGCGAGCAGTGCAGTACAGCAGGTGGTGTGCGCGAAGGTGAGGCGGCTGTCATGTGCGTGTGTTTTTTTTTGTTGGCGGGCATGCCAGACCCCCCATAGCGCTGTTATGTCGGGCAAAGCGTGCACACCGAGTCAGGGCAGCATCTTTACCGCAATTTCGAGCGTTTTCGCTCAGCGTCTGCGCACAACTGTCAGTGTGGTGTATTACAGCAACACCCAAGATTCATGTACTTCACAGAAGTACCAAATTTCATACAGCTACTTCATATCTTACTAGATTCTGGTGAACATATAAATAACACACAACTTCGAAGCATAAACCACCTGTAAGCTTTACTTTACGTAATACTTCTGAAGTGATCACAATGTAAGCTTTGCTGGTGGATATTTCGCGAATTGACGGCACTGGCGCAAACATGCCACTGGGTTTTGCTTACCATTGCGAAGCCGCAGTTTCCTTCATGTGCACAGCGCAATTGACAGCAGAAGCAACCCATTGTGACTGATTTGCTTTCCTAGTGGTAGTTTTGCTCGCCCTCTGTGGGCACGCTGGCAGGCATGGCGCAGTAACGTGTCAACGGCATAAAAACACTAACATGGCATAGTATTTCGCTGGCCCAGCCTGCGTGCGCTAGCAGCAGCTCACTCGCTCCCGCAGAAATTGAGCTGCTGCCAGCTAGTGCCCACTACGTGCTCACAAAAACTGCTGAGCAAATGCGAAACGCCCTTGAAATGCGCATTGGCGCACGTGCAGGAGCCCCCAGGTGATGTGGTGTGCACGCACACAGAGAGCCGGCGCGCTGCGGTGTGCACGCACACAGAGAGCCGGCGCGCTGCGGTGTGAGAAAAGCGGTGTCGCACATTCTTTTATGTATATAGTAGTATATATATATATGCCTTTGTTCGTGCAAGAAACAGGCACATCCCAGCACTGTAACATACTTCCTACGAAGTACTTCGAAGTATGTGCACTGGAAATGATGGAGCAAGTTGTGAACCACACAATCCTATCCTATGTGAAAAAAAAAACCGGCATGTGTAGGGTGGGAACCGCCTGGTGTCGACCACACAGGTTCGGCCAGGCACTTTGTCCCAGCCATGGCAGTATAGCATCTGCGCTTAGCAGACTTTTAGTTTTTTTCACAAATACTCGTTGGCGCACATCAACGGCGACACAGCCCGTCCCGTCTGCCCTTGAGTAGCGGCGGCGGCGGCGCACTTACCGCTCGCGTGAGCCAGTTTTTGAGGCATGTGAAGATGACTCGGAAGAGAAGGCTGCAACACCAGGGGATAAACCTACACTTGTGAAGTATAAATGTATAAATATAGAAATGGGATATTATAGTGCATGTATAGTCACCCCCCAAGAAAAGAACCTGCGGTTTTAGCGACAGCCGGTGCTCGGCAACACACCAGGGGGGGCTTGCACCCCGATACCTACCGTAGCGGCAGCGGCGGCACACTTACCGCTCTCGCGAGCCAGTTTTTGACAAGTGTGAAGAAGACTCTGAAGAGGAAGCTGTCTCCAGCGTGTCGATGGCTTGCTGCATGCCCAGCAGCATCTCCAGGTACTCCTGGGTCATGTGCGCCCCCTGCTCAGCAGTGGAACACGATATTATGAATAACAACACACACGAGATCAGTAGTCAGCAGCAGAGTACAGGGTGCTCGGCAGCAATACGAGTATGATGTATGCGTGAATAACAACTGTACACGTGAAATAAGTACTCAGCAACAGAGCACAGGGTGCTCAGCAGCAGTGTGTGTGCTCAGCAGCAGCAGCATCTCCAGGTGCTCCTGGGTGATGTGCGTTCCTACTCAGCAGCTCTTACATTATGAGTAGCAAATATTGCAGAAGTACCACATCACTAGAATGCTGCGAAGCCAAGATACCGCCGTGGCTGACGCGAAATGCCAGGCCGAGGCCTGTGCGGTATCGATGTCATGTACTTCAAAGTATCCATTTCATGTGGACGCACCTCTACGCCCCCCCCTCCCGCCCCTCATCATCGGCAGTGAAGTGGCGTTAGCGCTCCTCCGGCTGCGGCTGTGGTGTCAGCGCAGCGCTCAGCACGGCATCGCCCGCATATACTACCTGTCCACTACTAGTACTATAGTGTGCGCATTTCACGAGGACACACACCTCTACGCCCCCCCCCGGCCCCTCGTCGGCGGCGGTGAGGTGGCGGTAGCGCTCCTCTGTCTGTGGTGTCAGAGCAGCGCTGAGCACGGCATCGCCCGGCTCGGAGGCCCCCTGCTCAGCCGCAGCCGCCACCGCTGCGTCGTCCAACCTGAACTCGGAGCCCGCCACCTGAGAGCAGAGAGGGGGGAGGTCAATGTGGGGGGAGCGGAAGGGGGGAAGGGCATGCATATGTAGTCATCGGTCACAGTGTATAATTTTTGCATCATACGCCATATAATGTCTGTGAATACGCTGTATAACGTATGCAGGTGAGCGTATTTCTACGGCAAAAACGCAGTATATCGCGTTTATGGGGCGTAGCAATACGCCGTATTTTGTAGAACGTATAAAACACGTTATACGCCGTGACCCATCACTATGCATATGTGGAGGGGAGCAGAAACTGTGAAGATGTACAACCTGGGGGAGCGGGGAGAGGGTAGGTGTGTCGGGGGAAAGGGATGTGTGTGTGGGGGGGGAGGTTGTGCGGGGAAGGAGGGGAGAGGAATGTGCAAGAAACCAGAAAATGTGCTGCACTGTACAACATCCTACCAGGGGGAGGGGAAGGGCATGGAAAAGGCCAGAAAGCACACTTTAAAAAGCACCTTCGTTCACCGGCAGAGCGCTGCAACTGTGACCAGAGGTACAACGCCCCAAGCTTGCACATGGGCCCTTGCGCCCGCAGAATGATATGGTGTTCGCGGACCCTGTTCGTGTTTTCAGTTTTGGGCCTCCCATGGAGGTGCGGTGTAAGGGGAGGTATGCTGTGGCCGTGGCGAAACGTCACGACAGCATTAGTCGCACAAAATGTGGGGACGCCAACGCCACCAAGAGTTGTGCCGACGGTACCAATTTGCACTCCTGGGCGGGCAAGAGCCCCTGGAGGTCATGCAAGCCAGCATGAAGCAATGGCCATACCCCCGTACCGACATAGTCACCGCTCTGTGCAGTCGAGAACACGACATGCCGCAACCAGGCAGCTCTGTCACCCGTACAGTAGGTGCATAAGCATCACCGGGTATATCCAGCCTGTTTTAACTGCAGAATGGACTTGAAGCTGGTGAGTCACAGCCCCAAACGGGAACTCCAACTCCAGTGAGAACTGTAGGAGTGGGGGGAGGGGGACAAAAGGCATCAGACGGGTACACTCGGCATGGAAGCCAATGCCAGCCGCAGGGGTGTGCGCGCACTTGACAACAGACATGTTTCAACTTCAACAACTTTCAACTTCAACTTCAACAGTGTGCACATGTGGGAGCGTCACCCACCTGCCCGAGGAAGTCCACCGCCGGCAGCAGCACCTCCTCCTCGCTGTTGTCGGCGCTGCGCGGCGGCGAGCGGCAGTCGTGCGGTGGCATCCCGCATAACACCCATATAAACATCATATAGATATACATAAATGTATGTACTTCAAAGTATATACTACATAGTATGTGTGTATAATGAAGTAATATAGCGCAGCGGCGAGCGGCAGTCGTGCGGTGGCATCCCGCATAACACCCATATAAACATCATATAGATATAAATATGTACCTACTTCAAAGTATATACCATGTAGTAGGTGCGTATAGTGAAGCAATGACATATAAATACACTTCTAGTATATATAAAACACCCATACAAACATCTTGGTTCGGCTTCCTTCTTTTGCCTTCAGGAAATACTTGTGTGGGTGAAGCTTTGTGTGAAATGTGTGAATGATGAAAGTAGGGGGTTTTGTTTCTCAGCCTTGGGCCTACACAATAGTGCCGGTATCAATTTCCAAATACTGCGACTAGCAAGACCTTAGTTTTGAACTGTAGCATCAACCTCCAAAAATCAACACCAACAAGTACAGAAGGGAAAAAAAACTCAAAACTTCGCACACAAGAAAACTCCTACGAGACTGCCAATCCCAGCCACTGCAGCAGCTGGGGCAAAATGTGAGCAAAGCCCGTGGTGCATGCAAAATATCCACCCTGACAAAACCAAGCAGCGCCCACAGAGTGTGTTATGTTACACTTTTGCGATTGTATGGAAACCATGTGAACTGCTAGTGAGGTGAAGCCCACCTGGAGCTCAGGCGAGCCTGCGCATTATGTGTATGTGCGTCACACGTAGGTTGCTGCTTTGTATGGACAACATGTGGACTGTTAGTCAAATACGCCCACCTGCACCTCAGCTCGTCCATGATGGACCGCAGCATACGGTGCAAGGTATTTGTAGGCGAGTGATGTGAATTGCTAGTGGAAACCAGGCTTACACTGGACCTCGGATATGCCCCCACATACGTGTGCATACAACACAGGCCGCTTATATGGCAAACAGGTGAATTGTGAGTTTTAAAAAATGCCCAATTGCGCGCCTCGACCCACGATGGAGCACAACACATAGTCCGTTCGTATTTAAGCCATGTTCACTCCTTGTCAAATGCAGGCCTTCCCTTGACCTTGGGATAGCCCGCCCAACACGGGTGCATCAAACACAGGAAACCATGTGAAGTGCTAGTGAAGGCTCACTAGGCTCGTCCATAACGGACCGCAGCACATGGCCCATTTGCAGATGCGTCGTGCGAATTGCTAGTGAAATTCAACGCAGGAAACCATGTGCTAGTCAAATGACAATCACCTGGACCTAGGCTCGTCCATGACGGACCGCAGCTCCGCCACCACGCTGGGCTCCATGCGCGACAGCTCCTCCAATATGCTCTCGCTGCGTGTGCGTGGCACACCACCGCCACCACCACCACCACCACCGCCGCCGCCACCACCACCACCACCACCACTGCCGCAGTTGCCGCCACTGGTGCCACCGCTGCCACCACCCCCGCCGCCGCCACGGCTACCGCCGTCGCCGTTGCCGCTGCCGCCGCCGTTCCTGCCGCCTGCCGCTGCTGCAGGCTCCGCTGGGGCTGGTGGTGGGCCGCCGCCGCGTGTGGACGGCTGTGGGGAGGCGCATTGTTGTGGGTGAGCGGGCTCACAGAGCGCGGCGGCCCATGCCTCCCCTGCGACACCGCATGTTGCAGCGCCGTGAGTTGAGGCGTTTTGGTGTAGGTGCGTAGTGCTGGGTGTGCGGCGCGATTCGGCATTTCTGCACGCAGCTGTGGCACATACTGCAAGTAGTATTTCGAAGTATTTTGTGCGTGTCAGTATACATCAGTGCAGCTCGCAGACCGCGCCTCCCCGCATGTTGCGCCAGCGGCGGCCGCGGCAGCGCTGTGAGTTGAGGCGTTTTGAGGTGTAGGTGCGTAGTGCTGGGTGTGTGGCGCGACTTGGCGCCACGCCAGAGCCTACAGCCGTGTCTGCACCAGCCGTTGTACACATAGCGCACTAGGGTTCAGCGTCAACCCCCTCGCACCCCGCACAAAAGCAAGGCCCGCATACACCAAATGGCAATTTTTGTGTCAATACTATCGCAACATGTGGTCTGTAACTGCCATTCGGACCCCGAACAAAATCGCATACCGCACTGAATCGAGGCGCACCAAATCGCAAGCGCACTGTACTTTGTAAGTACTGTGCGTGTGTCAGTGAATCAGTGCTGCCCGCTCCATGTCTCCCGTTGTATAATGGCACGTACAAGCGTGCGTCACAGCGCGCCTCAGGTGCAAGCGTGGGCAACACGCCAATCCACGGGTGCACGCGGGCACTGTACCTGGCAGCGGCAGCAGCGCCGGCTTCGCTGCGGAAGGGGAGGGGTGGGCGCACATGAAAAGTGATGGGTCACAGCGTATAGTTTTTGCATTATACGCCGTATAACGTATGTAAATACGCCGTGTAACGTATGCAGATGAACGTGTTTATACGGCAAAAACGCCGTTTATCGCGCTTTTGGGCATAGAAATACGTAGGAATACGCCGTAATCTGTATAACATGTGAAATACGTTATACGCCGTGACCCATCACTACACATGAAGCATACGCGGCCTGCCTGCAAGGGGCAGCACCCCCGCAAGCTACGCGCTACATGGCACCCAGAACGCATCCCATGCAAGCACCCGCCAGCCACAATACTTTTACGAGTTACTTCTGATCTAAAAAAAAACAAGAAAAAAGAGGAATAAAATTCCTAAAATCTTAGCGTACTTGGTTTTTTTCCAACTTGGCCGGATACTTCAGAGCGTAGACTTACTCTAGAACAGGTGTTTGAATGATGGTTTAGCAAACTATGTTATTTATGGTATCACCCGTGCAACTCCTTCCCAATACGTCCACCCACCTTGCCGAGGTGCCACCCTCCCCGCAGGGCTGTCCCGCGCCCACTGCTCGTTAAGACCCCCCTCCTGCAGCCCCTCGCCAGCAGCCCCCCTTCCCCCAGGGGGGCTCAGGGGGCGGCACGGGGGGTGCCCCTGCGCCGTGCGCTGCTGCTGCTGTAGGTGCTCCTGGGGTGCTGGTCGGGGCTGCGGTGGAAGCCCGGCTGTTGCGGCAGCGGACGGGGGTGGTTTGTTGTGGTGAGACGGCTGTTGCATGGTCGCTGCTGCTGTGGGCATGCGGTGACTGCAGGTACCTGTGTACAAGGCAACCCCATTGTGGCAACAAGCACCAGCTGTCGCTCACACCAGGAGCTTATTGTTCTGGGGGGGGTCTGATTCTATAAACTCTTACTGTACCTCGATTCTGTAATAGATTTTTATAGAGGTCTTGCAGCCAGATGCCTCGCGTCCGCTAAAGCGGGAATATGATGGCAGGGGGGGGGGGGGGGGTCTTATACTTCGTAAGTACTAGGTGGCGGGCCTTTTAACACACCGGTATCTATGGTAGTGCATCGGAGACGCCTGTGCCCATCAAAGAAGAAACTTTGAACTGAGAGTACTGCAACTTCAAAATGCTTGGAAGCATCCACCTAATGGCGACATTTCTGCTTTTGCAGTGCAAGCACTGAGCACCGTGTACAAGTACAGGTCATCCGTTGGCTTGGGGCGCGCCAGCTGCTGTGGCGGCCACCTCTGCTGAGCAAACGTGCACCGCCCCACACACCACCGGACCGTGCGCACCACGACATGGCAGCACCACTGCAACATGCCATACCCCTTCACACCCAAGCTAAAAGTCCTCACTTCCCAACCATGCACACATCTGTCAGGTGCTTTTCGCCAGCTGGACAAATCACCCCACAGCCTTCGGCCTGGCATTTTGCCCCAGCCACGGCAGTATCTGGGCTTAGCAGCCTTTTAGGTTTCTTTCACTGTTATTTGGTGGTGGTCGCTGTGTTGCACAGGCAGCTCTGCTGGGCCAGGCCCCATGCATGTGCACCAGGTGCCAGACACCCGGTTTGGGAGCTGCTGGGGTACAGGAAACTTCAACTTGAAGTCAACTTCAACTTCATCTTTCGGTCAATCCCAACCTCTATGTCTGATGCTATGCGCCTGAGCCTACGCCCCTTCAACACAGCTCTTGCAACTGCAATGCAAAAACTCCAACTTTAATGCATGTTCCCCGCCCGCGTGCCAACCTTGTGCTGAGCACAGGGACTCCAGGCGGTCGACCGCTGCGTGCGCTGAAGGGAGCAAGGCAAGCACCCCCGCCCCACACAAAATATACGCTTCTTGAAGTACTACGTAGTTTATGTGTGGCTCCTAGACTGAGTTTTTTAACATGACATAATGCACTGTACTACTTCCAAGTATACTCACTTTGCCGCATGTCAAGTTGACCCCCTTGAAGTTTTCATATTAGTTGTGGAGGCATGACGGCATGTGCGCGCCAGTACACTGCCGCAAGGTTGATCAGGCAGGCAGGGTGCCACTCAGCAGCGAGTTGAAGCTGACAAACTGCCTTCAAGGTGTTAAGCCTGACACCCTGACTGAGACACACCGTGAAAACACAAGCATCGCCCGTAGTTGCGCACCAATCCTGGTCCACAGTGCGAGTACCAAATCGCACCGATAAATACTTGGTCACACTGTGTGTGTGTGTGTTTGCAATGCCAACCGCCACTGCCCCCACTGGTCACTGCCGCCCCCCTGCCGCACCCCCTGCCGCCACTGCCATCTGTGCCCACCCTGGCATCCCTACTCAGTTACTTTGTTGAAGTTGAAGTTGAAGCTGTGGCGCCACCCGCTCACCCAGACTACCTTCGTGCAGCACCATATATCATATGATATACTTGAAGTATGTATATGTATGTTATGATATGACAAAGGTTTATTGGTGCTGTGGTACCGGTATTAGTATGCACTTCTGAAGTATTCATGTACTGTACTTCACGTATGTGATGTATGCATGTAAGGTGTGTACTCAGTAGTATGTGTGCAATATCAAGGGCCTTGCGTTCAATATTTCCAGTGCCTCCCCCCTCCCCCCACCCCCCACATGCGAAAGCATGTAATACAAAGCATTTGCGTGCCAACAGGTGCATCATGCGCCACCCTCTCATTCCCCCGCCCTGCCCTTTCCAGTATTCCCCCCCCCCCCACCCTCCACCGCACTTTGAAGTACTTCAAGTACATAATACCTCTATTATACTTCAGTGCTGATACCAATGTATGTGGTCCGACTGTAACACATAACGGGAGTGGCTGGGCTCAGTCATCTTTTTGGTTTCTTTCACATAACAATGCCGCTCCGCCCCCCCTGAGTCCCCCCCCCCTCCCCGCCCGCCCCTTCCAGGCTGTGCCCACGGCCGTGCTGCAGCCTACTTAAGTACTTCAAGTACTAGTAGTATATACTTCAAGTACTTAAGTACTTCAAGTATATACTTCAAGTACTTGAAGTACCTTCACTTATACTTCCGTGCTGATGAATGCATGTGTGCGACTCACTGACACATAACGATGATGCCTCTCTGCTCCCACTCATTTTCCCCTTGCCCCCGCCCCCCCCCCCGCCCTCTCCCCAGGCTGTGTCAACGGCCGTGCTGCAGCGCATTAGGCCCATCGCACAGGAGCGCGCAGCGCAAATGCTGCAACAGCTCTGGGAGTGAGTGTGTGTCACATGTGCTTTCAAATTCATTGATGATCAAATTCACTGATGTACATTTCACCAGGTGGACAAGACACCCCACAGGCTTCGGCCTGGCATTTTGCCCCAGCCACGGCAGTATCTGGGGTTAGCAGCCTTTCAGGTTTCTTTCATTTTAGTTATGATGAAAATCGTTCCAAAGGAGCGTGCGGCATGGGTGCTGCAGCAGATCTGGCAGTGAGTGCGCCACGTGTGAAAATATTTCACGCTGACTATTTTGCATCAGGCCCATCGCACAGGAGCGCGCGGCGCAGATGCTGCAGCGGCTTTGGGAGTGCGTGCGTCACGTGAGCTTTGAAATGAATTCATGACCAACCTACTAGTAATGCAATTTGATTAAATAACATGCAATTGAAAAGGAGCACGCACAGCGCGTGTGCACATGCACACACACAATGTGACAGCACCTGACAGTTGCTTTCCTTGCCTGCGCTTTTTGTGTCATCTTATTTTTTTTTGGAGGGTGTGCAGTCGCTTATTACGTACAAGTTCAGCAGCACACATTGAAGTTGTAGCTAACCACTGTGCGCACAGCAGCATTTGACGCCGTGTGTCGCTCCACTCCCTTTCCCTCACAGGCGTGGCAGCAGCTGCCAGTTAATGCTCTGCTTGCGTGCGCTTTATTCGTTTGTCTTTTGTGGTTGTTAATTTTTGCAGGTGTGCAATCGCTTGTTAACCATCACACATTGAGGTGGTAGCTATCCACTCTGTGCACACAGCAGCAGGTGACGCTGTGAGTCACCCCAGTCTCTTTCCCTCACAGGCGTGGCAGCAGCTAGCACTCTTGCATGTTGAAGTTGACATTGAAGTTTGCCAAACACTCGGCGCGCTCTCCCATGTCCACCGGGTACATGTACTTCAAGTGCTTGTGAAGTACTACATCGTAATTTTCTGCCATGTGCCACTTGTGTGCCTACACATCATGTGTACACGTGCACGCACAGCGGGGCAAAGTAGCTGACCCTCTATGCTTGCTTGCGTGTGCTCCTTTTGTCTTTTTTTTTTCAGGTGTGCAGAGGCTCTGGCAGCGACGCCACAGCCCTTCCTCTGTTTGAGTTGAAAACAATTTTCACACGTTGAACTTGCAGCTAACTACTCTGTGTGGACGTGACGCTCTGAGTCTCTCGATCCCTCACCGGCGCGGCGGCAGCTGACCGATTTCATGCCTTGCTCTGCCCTTTTTTCTGTTATCTTTTTTACATTATATATTTCAGGTGTGCAGAGGCTCTGGCGGCGACGCCGCAGCCCTTCCGCTTCTTTGCCCCACTGCTGGCGGCACTAAAGACTGGCACGCCGGATGCCCAAACCAGCGCGTGCGCCTGCCTGGAGATACTCATCATCCACCGTGCATCGCTAGGTACGCATAAACCGCAGTAGTAGACATGCAGTACTTTATTACCTAGGTACTGTACTTCTAGTAGGTGTGTATTCGGCTGCTAATAACTTCAACTTCAACTTCAACTCAACAGCTTCACCAGGTTTGTGCAGCCCGCAGTGGTAGACATGCACTGCTGGTACTAGGTGTGCAGTTGGCTTTGTGGTAACTTCAACTTAAACTTCAACCCTGGGATGCCAGATGCTCAACCCAGCGCGTGCGCGTGCCTGGAGACACTCATCATCCACCGAGCATCGCTAGGCACGCATAAACCGCAGTAGTGGATATGCACCACTACATTAGTAATCTTCTGTTAACTTCAACTTTTACTTCAACTTGAAGCGAGCATCTCAAGGTAGGGCCACAGCGGTATACTGTATGCATCTGACGCACCAGTCTACTTCGGTGAAGTACATGCTGTACATGTATGTACCGGCACGTTGCAGTATATGTTTTGAAGTTCATAACTCACAGGCACACGTAGGTAGGCACATACTTCGACGTAGGTATGCATGTATATGTGCGTACAACATGGTATGTGGACTGGCACACCGGATGCTCAAAGGGGTGTGTGCGCCTGCCTGGAGGTACTTATCATCCACCGAGCATCGCTAGGTAGGGCCATGGCGGTGTATGCTTCTGATGTACCGGCATACTTTGAAGTACTTCGGTAAATTACACGGTGTATGCATCTACTTCGAACCTGCTTCAGAAGTACTAAGTAGCTACCAGTGGCATTTTTTGCACGAGACGCAGGCGCCCAGCAGTGTCGGCAGCAGCAACATGATGGGCAAGGACGTAGCGCAGCAGCGCGGAAGGTGGCAGGTTCAGTGCACTGCAGGTCTGTGCGCGTCAAGCCGACGTTTCGGTCGCTGACGACACGGGCCAGGCAGCAGTAGCAGGTCATAACAGCCACCAGGGGCAGCCATGACGAGCGCAGTCAAAGTCGCTGCGGCCGATAGTCGTCCCGACACCGCACCGGAGACCCCCACCCAGCCCCTGGCGCAGCCTGTGTCGGCTCAGCACACGCGGGTGCCAGCGAAGTACCAGGCACCCCCAAGCCGTCAGTTATGGCCGCTGCTGCACTGCCCCCATTGCACAAGCTGTGGAGACATTGCACCTGCAACTTCGAATTAGGACTCACTTCATTGAAGTCAGACTTGATTTCACAAGGTAGAAGTGGCAATCAACTTGGAGTTGAAGTTCCCTGTGAAAGAAACCAAAAAGGTGACTGAGCCCAGGTACTCCCGTGGCTGGGGCAGAAAGCCAGGCCGAAGCCTGT
>JAULBY010020143.1:0-19035 GCA_032358315.1 Ophiocytium majus | reverse complement strand
TCACGTGGAACCACCTACATGTCACTCCAAAATTGTGACTTGGTGTGGCACATGCTTGAAAATGGGGGTGCTTAGGCGTCCGACAATAGGGCACTTTCCTGTATATACACGTATACGTTTCGTCGCAACACTATATTTGGGACACACCCTACCGGTGGGGTGGGGAGACCTGGAGTTTATCGCTCCTAGATTGAGTTTTCATAGACCCGGTATATAGGGAGTCGCTACCTCATACATATCGGGGCTGCATGCAGCTGGCTGGCAGGTACTTTGTTGCGCTCCAGCAGGTACTAGTAGTACAAGCCCTAAAAGTACAAGTACTTTGAAGTACAGTGCACTCACGATTTAGTGCGGGGTAGTGTCACCCCCTAGCACCCCGCACTAAAGCAAGACCCGCACTAAACCACGTTGGGCGTTGTGTACTGTTTATACAGAACCATGTGGTCTGTGACAGGTCCCTGGACCCCGCACTAAACCGCATACCGCACTAAATCAAAGCGAAATAATTCACGCGTGCAATGTAGCTTGCAAGCACACTGGAACCGAGTGTAGAAGGCATACTACTAGTCTGCATGCCATGTATGGCACTCGCCAAAGTTTCATCACTCCTACTAGTAGTGAGTGTTTATGAAGAACTCAGGTGTGCGCATGACATGTATTGTGTATACCTATATACATGAACACTGGTAAACCTAAGAGTGATATATTCAGGTCTGCCCACCATAATTTGCGCAAGGTGCGAGCCTAACATGTCAGGATGCTGTGCATGGATGGGAGACATCGAAAGTATTGCTGTGCCTTGCAAGTGCATCCATCCGTCACGGACCAGTTTAAAATATACAGGTACGCACCTGCAAAACAGCCAGTGTAGGAGCAACGAGAGTTCATGTCATGCATGGCGGTACATGAAATTTTCATTGAAAAAACCAAGCTGTCCGCCATGTGTAGATTCTGCATACTTGAGAGGCAGCAGCACGGTGGTTTGAAGCCTTACACCGCCTTAGAACCGCCACCACCCGTGCACGTGCGTCCAGCGGCGTGCAGACGCTGCCTGACCACCACTCTCCCGGGCCTGGACTGGCGTCGTGCTGGCACCGCCGCTACAACGCCTGCCAAAGCATGGGCCGCCACAGGCCCAGTGGGCTGGTCAGTGCCACTCACCCATGTGGTACGGCCAAGCAGACCATCTAGGCGCGCCAGGGATGCCACCAGCAGCTGCTCCTCCACAGAAAGCTCATCTGGCGTTGGCCCTGCCGCCATGCATGCCCCTGGCATTGGCCTGGCCTGTGCCGGTGCCGGTATATGGCAGAGGTAGCCGGCTGGCGCAAGCGTGGGGCCCGGCTGTGGGTCCCAAGGCGGCGCAAGGGCAGAGCTGCTGCTGTTGTGCTGCACGGGCGCCTGAGCAGTGCAAGCCACCGCAGCACATAAGTGCGACGGCAATGCAAGCCCCATCAGCGGCAGAGGCACGGGGGCTGTCTGCTGCGCCTGTGGTGCCCGAAGCACGCGCCGTGATGGCTGCCCCAAGCATTTGCTGATACTGCTGTGCCTACGAGCGGCCGTACTTGCCTGTGAAACCTGTGCAATTTGAATGTGTCGTTCTGTCAGTGCACGGTGTGTGCATTCACGAGGGCTCAAGCGGCTTTGGCCCCAGTGGTCCTTGGCTGCACCATCCGTGCGTAACCATGCACTGCTGTCAGTAGCGTGCGCCAGCGAGGCTGCCAGTGGGCGGTGACGTCTGCTGGCGTGTATGCTGCGCATGTTGACTGGCGGTGTCACATGCGGACTGCTGACTCCTGCACCTTCAGTGACTGGCACTGGCTGGTGAAAACTGGCAGGGCACATGGTTGGATGCTGGCGCCGAGATGGTGTGGGCAATGGCGCGGCAGGACCATGATGCACTGTCGTGGCACTGGTAGGTGCCTCCAGTGTGGCTGTGGTCTGACTGATGGTGGTGACCGATTCTGGGGGTCGCACAAGCTGCGTGGCACAGCTGTCCCGGTGCTGCTGACGCGGCAGCAGCCCTGGCATTGGATTGATGCGTTGGCTGAGGCGGTGATGACTGTGAATACGAACTCCATCAACTTTGTGTGGTGCCAGCTGTCGTAGATGTTGTGAAGGCTGCTGCGCTGATATCGCCTGTGAGATGTGCCGGTCGTGAGTGAGGCAAGCGCGCCTGAGTGCCGCAACAAAGGCTGAGTCATCACGGGACTCCTGCGCACACCAGCCAAACACCATGCAGCAATGGATAGACACCAATCAGGGATTGGCATGGTGGTGTAAGCAAGCCACCAAGTGAGAGATTGCATGTTGGTGTAGCAGAAGGTCCCCAACTACACATGTAAGCCTGCATGTTGCAAAAGGTAGGCAGTTACAGAGACGCAAACATGCACCCTGCACGCAATCTGGTGTCGAAACCAGCATTCAGCTATGTCAGAAGCACTCACAAGAAAGCATGTGCGCGGTGAGGGCGAACATACCTGAACAAATTGGACTGCCGTATCTTCTCCAAGAGCGGCTTGGTTGACAGCTTGCTGCAGCTTTACTTTTGCCTGCTGCTCAAAGGACATTGACAGGTCCATGCTGTCCAGCGACGTCTGCACACAAGCAGCAGCTGTGTGCGCCGGTGATACCTGTTGGGTGTTGAGAAGGGAGCATGTATTGTTAGCAACAAGCGGCACACATTTTCTCGTTTCACCGAAGTGGCATGGCCAGGCAATAGCGACCACATGCATACTCAAACATGGGAACGTGCGCCTATGTGCCCAAGCGCCAGGTGTAGTGCACCAGGTACAGGTGTGCAAGGTGTCGCAAGCGTGGCCGTGGAAGACTGTGCGAGCAGGTTGAAAACTGCGCAGCAAGGCGGACTCACATCAAATGAAGGTTCGCTGAAGCCAGTTGCAACAGACCGCACTGGAGATGAGCACGGTGCCGGTGGCGGAGGCACCAACGGCGCAAGTTCACAGGCTGCCAGAATCTGCAAGTCTTTTGCTGCCTGCGAGAGCAAACGGTGTCAATAAAGCACCAGATGAGCACTGATCAAGGCAGGCACAAGTGCTGCTGGCTGGAAAATGGGAGTTTGAGAGCTGTTGCACATAGCAAGCGTAGCACGATGCATGCGGTACAGCGACAACATTACATGACACCTGCTTACGGGCATGACTTGTACAAGCAGGTAAGTGTGCTGCCAGGCTTCTCAAGCACGCCGCATGCTGCATTAGCGCATGAAGCCATGCACACACTCGCAGCAGCAGCAGGCATTGAACAGCAGCACAAGCACACCTGCTCCGCTTGTGCGCACCTGTGCACAGTCAGTACCACCTGCGCGGCGCCCAGGTATGTCATCGACACTGCACCCTGGTGACTGGGCTGGGAAACACTCCATGCCATCCTCCCAGCTGCTATGAGAAACAGACCGCCCCAGCCAGCGCTCTTTGATGTCTTCAAGTTCTGGCGGAAGGTGTTGCCACCGCGTGCGGTGCCGTGTACGCCCACGTGCACCACCACTGCTCTCCACATGTTCCTGGTTTTGGCAGCAGCTGCTGAGTATGGTACTGCCAGCACTGTCATCGATTTGTCTGCCAGGGTGGGCCATGTCAGGGTCACAAACATGCCCAACGATACTGTGAGCAGGTGCTCGCAGTGTCAGCGATTCTGCACAGGTACTGTAGCGCGGACTACATTGGCCTCGCAGTGCTGCACCAGCAACAGCTGTTTGAGATGTGCTGGCACCTGCCGGTGCCAGTCCTGCGGCTTGGTGGCCCATCTGTGGCTGCTGCTGCTGCTGCTGCTGTGGAAATGCCTGTATGTGTGCCGGGGCACGGTAGGCACCAGTGATCAGTTTGAACCTCGGCAAAGTGTACCTGTGTGGCCCTTCCAAAGTACCAGCAGCGCCATTCATGCCAGCCTGGGTGCCGCTGGCTTGTCGCTTTGTTGTGCCTGCTGCTGCCCTGACACCGAGTGGGCACTCCCGCCGAGCCGCCGTTGACTCGTGCAAAGTAGCAACAGCAGCACTGACACTCCGCCGCCGTTGCTGAGAAGCAAGCAGCAGATTTTTGCAGTGCCCACCGGCACCCCCCCCCCCCATTGCTGTCCGTATTTGCTGGCGCATGATGCTAGCCCGTCGGTGCTGCTGAGCATGGTGCTCTTCCAATGCTTGCACGCGACCGCGTGCTTCTTCCTGTGCCTTAGCAACTATAAGCCGCTCCCGCGCCCTGCAACATTGCACCAACATGGAGGGGGCAGAGTCGTTGCTGCTTTCGGCGCCTGCTGCTGGTTGGAGGAGCGGTTCTTTGCCGCCCATGCATGTCAACGCAGCATGTCATGTGCTTGTGGTGCGCCTGTGTGTGAACCGCCAGTATTGCACCAGCAGTAGGTCATAACACCTAGGCAAGCTGCCTTTGTGGGTGCCTGTGTTGGTGTTTGTGCTGGTCTACCAACAAGTATCAAATCATTCCGGCTTCGAGAGTGCAGCAGACTAACGCCAAAACACAGTGGGCGGCGAGTAGCTCACTTGCGTCGCTTGTGTGCCTCCAGCCGGATAAGCCGCTCCCTCCTCCACTGCTGCATAACAGCATCCTCACACTGCTGTTGCTGCGTTTCCCGTGCCACTGCCAGTGAGCATCGAGCATGGTTGCTGGCAGCAGCAACAACAGGAGCAGCAAACGGCGGCGGCGTCACGTAAGGGCAACCAGTGCCCAGCAGTATATACAGCGTGCAGTGCCGACGTTTTCCATTGTTGCAAAGATGGACAACAACCACTGGTCAACCAGAGCCTCACGCCTACGCAGCGTGAGGGCTGAGCGATCTACACGCCGCGACTGTCCAACACAGATCACTCTCTGTCACGCAAGATGCAGCACTTACGAGTAAACGGTGCCCGCAGCAGCGGCAGGCATGGCTGGATGAGGCAGACGCATCACGCCGGATGCTCACTTAGATCCAATGTGCAGCCCTGGGGCGGGTTGGAGGAGGCCTCGGGCAGGGAGCCATTGTTGTTGTGAAGCAACCTCGGCGCACCGGTCGTTACGTCATCGTTCTCCACAGAGTGCTGAGCAGCTCGTTCGGCGGCGATCGATCGCGATCGGGGGGAGCATCTGCACTGCGATTCTGCAGATCTGTAGACACACAGGGCAGGCCAGGAAAGCAGCGGCTGCCGACAGGGTCATGGCTAGTGTTAGGAGGGCAGCCAAGGGCGCCCCAGCCGCCTCGGGCAGCAGCCCCGCCACCGCTGCCGCGCCTGCTCCGACCAGAGTCACATCGTCAACCCCACCAACCCGAGCGCAGGTGCGTGAACTGACTGCGGGCGCAGCAACGGACTGTCTTCAGTGTGCTTGAGACACCTGCACCAGTGGCCACAAGCAGCAGCGGCGTGAGATGGGACTGTTAGAGGCATGCACTGTGACATGCCTGGGCTCACAGTTGGTCGCTGGCGGTCCCGCTAGCGAGAAGACAAGGCTGAGCATATGTGCAGCAACGTTGAAGACCGGGTGCAGAGAGGATGCGTAGGTGTGCAACACGCTACCTGGCTGAGCTGCAGGGTGTGAGCCACGTTAGATGATGGCTGCACCTTTGACGCTTGCATGTACACCTGGATGCCCAGCAGCAGGCATGCAGGGGTATTCGCCGCCAAGGTTTACAACAGATACTCTGCTGCCAGAAACGTCATGCGTTCTGTTGAATGTGTCTCCCGGTTGCTGTGTGCTCGCACAGCCCAATGGAGCAACCAGTGGGGGCAGGTCCCCTGCCTTGGCGATGGGCAACAATGCATCGCCCATTGCACTTTTCCAGGGGCCAAACACCTTCAGGTACATGGTGGTGCAGATGCACCGTCGGCTGCCATCAGCTTGTGCTCGCACTTGCTGCAGTTGCAACCTGGCTGCACAGCCGAACACCGATACATGTATCATGCTACCATATCAAATAATTTTTCCGCACTAGATACGATTTGTGCACCTAATGAGAATCAGTCTCTATGCTCTTTCAACGTACATTTTTCAAAGTATCAACCGATGCAAAAGTATTGAAATTGTACGAACGATATGGCGCGCTCGCTGCTGCAAAACATCATAACCTGCCTCATTTGCTCCCGTGTAGAGTGTGCTTCGCTGTATTGTTGGATGTGACGCATCCAGCCCGCCCGCCTCCCTGGCCCTCATGGCACACATACTGTGCTGTAAACGCCTCACTAATTTTTTATGTTGACGGCCTCCTCACCTGCACATGACAGGGAGAGTGTGAGGCAGCGGCTGCTGGGCGATGTGCTACGTACGGGAGACATTGGAGATTCATGGAGGGTAAGACTTGTTGTGTTTGTATTTGTAGGCACTTGTCAGAGGTCAGTGAGCATAGCTGTCTTTTTTTTTCAGAGGTGCGGTTGGAATACTGTACCGTCTACTTTCTATTTAAGACCCCCTCCATAAATAGGGAGGTTTTCACTGAGCGGCCCTAATTACGTACGCCCCTTTTAAGTGGCTGACCATAATTATGCCCCCCTCCATTAAAATTGGCGCTCTCTAATTACTTCAACCCCGCTTATAACCACCCCCACTTAATGTTTTGCACCCCCCGCATCCAGCACGGCCAGCACAGCGTGCTTCTGGAGGGGCATGTATATTGTTTCATGCACTTTGTTACCACCGGTAGTTCCGCAAGGCCTACAGCCAGCTCTGAATTGGGGAAGCAGCATGCAGCAGCAGCAGCAGCGTCTGGCTCCTCTCACGAGAGGGCAAGACAGAGCCGTGCCCAGGCTGTGCCACCGGAGATGCCCCCGCCCTACCTTGAGCTGCCCCCACGGCTCTGCCCTCCCCGCTGCTGCCCCCCGCTCCACCGGTGGCCCTGGCGCTGCTGAGTGACCCTGGCGCAACTGGTGCAGCAGCAGCAGCAGCACAGCTCGGAATTGCTACAGCAGCAGCAGCAGCCCCCAACAACGGGTGCTAGTGCTGGCACAGCAGCACCAGGCCACGGCGCTCTCTCTCTCGAACACGGCAAGCATGCTGGTTTGCATGGCTACCGCTGGGCACGCTGCCTCGGAAGTGTCAGCAAACCTCTCGGTCGGCGAAACGCTGAGCGTTCTCTAACCCAGAAAACGGCCGGGGAAACGGCCGGGAACGTGCGACGATGCAACGGTGGTGTTGCTTGCTGCATGGGGGTCCCAGAGGGCGTCTGGGAAGCGTTTCCCTAATTATGTACCCCCCCCCCCTGAGGTTTTAACTAGCCGTCCCTAATTCCCCCCCTCCCCCCCCTTTTTACTGCCAATCCCTATTTATGGAGGGGGGTCTTAAATATGAAGTAGACGGTAGTTTGTAAACGGAATATGTCGGAGTAGATGGCGCACTAAGGACCAGCGCCCGTAGCTGTGCCAGTTTACCCCTCTTTTCAGTGTTTTGCATGGGTCGACAAAAACATCTTACCTCCAGTTGGGGAAGGCAGAGCAGCATACACTAGCTCAAGGGTTTGCTGCGTGTGTGGGCAAGAGCAGCAGCATCTCAAACCCCACCCGTGCCGCACTTTGTCGCTCGCTAGGGTGCTGGCGCCGGCTCTGCTGCTCGTCCTCGCACCTTCCGCCCCCCTACTCCTATTCGACACACACAATCCCAAAGCACATTGGTGGAAGTATGGACTACCACGCACAGACATTTATAGAAACAGCAGCTACAAACAGCATCAGCAGCTCACGCCATAGAACAGGGCAGCACTAGCGGCCGCTGGCTTCCGACAGCAATTCCAGGATATGCAGCGATGCCAGCTGCACCCGCATGTGCTTGCTGGGTCAGCGGCTAGCAGGCCTCTAAAATACTAGCAGAAGTAGGCGCACGCACTGCTTTACAACCGACAATAAGGCTGTTGCAGCCATGACAGTGTTGTTGCATTTTAGCATTCGGCGTGAACACGCATGGCATCGCATTAGGTTGACATGAAAACACGGCCGCAGAGGTAGAAACGGCTGCATAGTAGCGCACAAAGACTTGGTCAGACAACACATACCAACCAACCCACGTCTGCTTGGGTTGTGTGAACGTTCAGCAGGATGCCACTTTTTGCACACCCATCTATCCCAGAAATTACTTGCGCTTGCTAGACCAGTGTGCAAGTGCAAGGCCAGCAAACTCCTGCTGTGCTGCCAACGACCTGTTGCTTTCTACTTAAAAAGTATTATCCAAGTACGTTGCATGGATAAGTGTGCATGTCTGTTAACAATGTACTTAACATGGTGCTCATCCATAAGCAGCGCGGGCACCAGCTGGACGGTGACGCAGTTGTGCACTATTGCTTGTACACTGCACGACGTGTTGTTTCAGCTGTGTAATAAGCGTCTTGCTTTTGCATTCGCGTGCATGGCAGGTGATGGTGCTGGATGAACACGCCACATCAGTGGTCTCCTCCATTGTGGGCATGTACGACATCACTGAGGCAAGTCACTTGCCTTGGAGCTGCCTTGACTAAATCAGCACCTGCTTCGTCAATGTGGCTGCAAGCAACCCTTGTGTGTCTCAATGTGTCCTGGTAGTATGGAGTTGCCATGACAATCTATGCAGCGGTGCATTGACTACTTTGTTTGACCATGTTGCTGATACGTCGACTGTGTGTAACACAGGCGCGGGTGACTGTTGTGGAGGACATCAACAAGCCAAGGCAGCCCTTCAAGGACATGGACGCAATATACATCATGGACCCATGCGAGGCATCGATAGCCAAGCTCAAAGCGGACTTCCCCAGCAGGAAGGAGGTACGCACGCTCCACTGGCTTGCATCTTGGTCACCATTGCTCAATGTTGCTGTCTTGGCGCTGCAGCATTGTGCACAAGTACGTTCTGTACCCAAGTTCCTGCTCTCACAGGAGTGCTGTGCGCCGCATGCCCCGCATGCTGCTGCTGCTGGTGCCGGTGCGCCCTGCCAGGCCCTGTACAAGCGCGTGCACCTGTACTTCCTGCAGCCAGTGTCGGACGCGCTGATGGAATCGCTGCGCGGAAGCCCAGAGCTGATAAGGCGTGTGGGCACGTTCAAAGAAGTCAACCTTGACTTCCTGCTGGCGGAGGTGCAGACATTCAACCTTGGCATGGGCCTGGCACAAGGTGTGTGAGCTGGCAGTATGCTTTTGTTGGAGGGCAGCAGAAGCATTGGATTAGCTCCCCTGCTTGGTTACTTGCCACCCTACGACACAACTAAGTATGTTCTGCCCTGTGTACTGGCGTGAATGGACAAACGGTGCAGGTTCGCCTACTGCGTTCCGCAGCCTGTATGCGGCGGGTGGCAGTGGTGCGGGACCGCACATGGCCCTGATAGCACAGCGCCTGGTGACACTCTGCTCCACTCTGCGGGAGTTCCCATACGTGCGATACAGCGCAGCCAGCCCACGTGCAGAGGCCATTGCCTCAGACTTCCAGGTGGGCACATTGTGCATGCCTTGGCGGCAACGACTTCTTGCGCAAGCAGCGGCGTGGACAGCACTCATTGCACCACATGTGCTGGTACATGCCCAACGCCTTGTTGTGACAGACAATTGCATGGGTGTTGCACACTGTTTGGTACCGGTAACTGTTTTGCTGCTGGGCTGCAGGGTGTGCAACCAATGCGGGCCACATACTGGCACATTGCCACATACCTGTACACGCGTTGGTGTTCACTTGTGCACCTTTTGGTGTACCTCATGGTACTTACTGGCTCCCTTATGGTGTGTGCCATGTATCGCTCGTGGCGTCCTTGGCACTTGGGTCTGCCGTCACCGTGTGCCTCTTTCAGAACAAAATGAACATGTTTGTGGGCCGGGCAAGCGACTGGAGTTTCCATGGGCAGGACAGCAGCAGTGAAAGGTGGGACAACTGCATGGGACTCCTGGTGCTCATGCCAGATGTGTGTCATACCCTCATGTTGCGTCATACCGTCATGTGGTATATTCGGGCTGCAGCAGCTACAACTGATGTTTGCACTTGAAACCCAATGCCATGGGCGCGGTGATTGCACATCTGTTGCACCATCCGTCCCAATTGTGGCGGTGCCGTATTCTTCCTGCTCTGTGTGCGTGACGTCAGTCACACGAGCATGACCCCCACCAATGCATCGATGCTGTGTTGATTGTGTTGGCTGCGGCTGCTACCATGTCACAGGGGGCGGTCAACGCTGCTGATACTGGACCGCACAGATGACCCTCTGACACCGCTGATGCATGACTTCACATACCAATGCTTGGTGCAAGAGGTGCTGCCTGTCACCAATGGGCGCATTGAGATTGATGCCAAGGCCAGCGCCGCCGCCGCTGCTCCTGGTGCGCCACCTGCCAAAAAGGAGGTCAGCAACCAACCCTGTCGCAGTGGCCCCACTTGCAACTGCACAAGCAGCATAGACTACATGGCTGCTTGATTGAGGTACATATTGTTGCATTGCGCAGTTCCAAGCCATGATGAGAGTGTTACCAGCTACATTTCGCTTGTTGGTGGGTGCTTTTGTATGTGGTGCAACCCAACACTGCAGCGGATGTCCATGTTGTGACATGTGGTTGGTCTGTTGCAGGCCCTGCTGAACGAGGCAGATGAGCTGTGGGTGGAGCTGCGCCACGAGCACATTGCCAAGGTGTTGATGGAGCTTGACCGGCGATTCAAGGAGGTGCTGAGGGACAATTCGGAGGCAGCGGCACTGGTCAAGGGAGGTGGCCGCACAATGACGCTTGAGCAAATGGCTAATGCCACAAGAGGACTGCCAGAGTTCCAGGCAAGTGGCTGCTCACGCCAAGTGCATGCTGTGTGCATTGAGGAGCTTGCACCCGTGTCCTCAGTAACGCCAACTACGGCACAGGCGGAGCTGGCTGGCACCACGGCTAGTGGGCTGGCTTTATGGTTGATGGGCCTGGCTGGCTTGCTCTACGTAGCGCGCTTCGCATGGGCGACCAGAATGCTCCAAACCGCGCGTTTTTGCCGCAGCTGTGCTGTTTTCAGCAGCAGCCGACTGCTGTTTTGCTGTCCTGTGATGTGGATTTACAGCCTGCAACTTGTGTGCACTCGCACCTGCTGTGTTCTTACAGGAGCTGACAAAGAAGCTGTCTCAGCATATCAACATGGCACAGTCATGCAGCACAAAGATCAGTGCCATGGACTTGCTCAACATTGGTGCACTGGAGCAAACCATGACTCTGGGCACAGATGAGGTAAGTTACGTTTTTGGCACGACGGGACGACAGCACAACAAGTGCTGCACCAGCAGTGCCATGCAACTGAACACCATCGGACACTGAGCACCTGCATCCACAATGCTTGACAACAGCTTGCACAGCAGGCATGGCCCTTCCTTGTTGGGACGTACTAGTAGTAGAGTGTATCGCTCCTAAACTGAGTTTTCATATGCCCATCACTAGTCTGCTGAAGGACTCATGTTTGGTTGATGCTCCAGCAGACCACGGCGTCACCCTGCCGGATGCACTGGCACATTGTGTGATCGCTATGATGGCACAGGTTGGCAAGAAGCGCGGCCGGCGTGACCTGCTGGATGGATGGACTGTTGATGGGGAGGCCAAGCCAGGTCTCATTGAGATTTTGAGCGCACCAAGAACACTGCAGGTGCGTTGCATGGTTTCCATATGTGCACACGTGCTGGTGCATCTGTCAGATTGTGCCGGTACTTGTATTGGCCACAATGCCAGCAGAAGATTTCATGCTGTGATGCCCCACGGCGCTGTGAACATGTGAACACTTTGTTTGTTGAGCATGCTCAGGTTTTCGTTTAGTGGCTGGATTTAGCACACAGAGCAAGTGTCCCAAAACAGACGAGCACAATGCAACACAAACATGTGGCACGTAGTAACACATGGCAAAGTATGCCCTTGTGTTGTAGCTGGCCTTGGCCCTGCGTGTGTGGTGTGTGGTGGTGGTGTAAAGGGTCGATCTCAACCTTCTCATGCCTTTTTATGCTGTGTTGCTCAGGAAATGAAGCTGCGGCTGCTGGCGATCTTCATCATCACTCAGAAAGGCATCACCGCAGCCGAAAAGGAGGAGCTCTACTCCTCAGCGCAGCTGTCATACTCCGACCGCCAGGCAAGCCACTGAATGAGTCCGAGCAGTCCAATATGCCGCTTGTGTACAGGTATTGCTCTGGCATGATGGCATTGCCTCACGTGTGCTTTGGCAGGTCTCCAAATCTGAACAACCATTTCCAAAGCAGCAACAACCAGTGCATGTGTGTACAACTTTGCACTGGTATTGTTGACAGAAGCATATGGCTTAGATAAGGCACATGGACCAGCACATGCTAGGTGGCAGCAACAGCTGGCCTCTAATCTCAAGCTGTGCCATCTGCCACACAGTAAAGCACGGCGTATCCCGCCGTCACACACTGCCTGACTTGGGTTTGGTGCTCATGTGTGCGGGTGTACTGTGCGAATGCTGCATCAGGTGCTGGCAAATTTGGCAAACCTGGGCGTGAATGTGGGCGAACCTGACAGGGACATGGGCGCGAAGACTGGCTTCAGGTGTGTGCCAGTGTGTGTTCTGTGCAACTTGGCAGGTTGTATGGCAACAGCAGACTCACTTGCACTGTTCCAGCCTGCCCTCTAATGGTACGTCGCCACTGCGCTGCCCCCTTTGTGCTTCTCCCACCCCGCGCATGCAGCTTTGGACGCAAGTCAACCCCAAAATCCGCTGTGGAGGACGAGCACGAGTTCTCACACATGCGCTACACATGCGCTGCCAAGCCCATCATCGAGAAGCTGGTGAATGACGAACTACCCATTGAGGACCACCCCAGCGTGCTGCCACTGCCAGAGGGCAAGACACAGCGCAAGGACACGACCAGCACCAGCACCGCCACCGGCAAGAGCGCCCGACGCCAGGGCAGGGACCGCGGCACCGGGTCCATATCGGTCAGTTGGGCCACGTGCTGCTGCTGGTGCAACTGCTGCCTAAGTTGTCATTGATGCGTGGCTTGCGTGCCACATGTTGTGTCGTGTGTGCATGTGACCCACATCATGCGCCATAGTGTCGTGGCATGGCAGGGGTGTTTCATTCAGTGCTGTTTCATGTCTTGACAGGATCGTTTCTCTTCACTGACAGGCAGAGCAGCTCGTGCCTACTTTTCTTATACCTTGGTACTATTTGCAAAGTGCGTCCAGAGGCCATGCTAATCAGGACACTTGCACGCACCCTTTTTGTGCAATGCAGGCTATACCTGCGGCCACAAGCTTCTCCGGCGCCAGGAGCATAGTGATATTTTTGGGTGGCGTCACCTATGCGGAGGTGAGACATGCTGCAGGTTCACCATTCATTGCGCATGTTTCATCAACACCTTTTGCATGTGTGCACGCCTTACCGCATGCGACTGTCACAACTGGCTCCTGCCACCTCCACCACTCTGTGCACCTGTTGCACCCAACCATTGAACGGCTACGACCTGTGTGCTGCTGATGTGCAGATCCGCGCCATGTACGAGCTCATGCGTGCCACTGGCAAGGAGATTGTGGTGGGCGGCACGTCTCTCATGACTGCCAAGGACTACATTGCTGAGCTCAGCGGCCTCGCGGGACCATGAGAGGGTGAACTTCTCGTCCTCTGGCCTCCTTCCTTGCCAAACACCTCTGTTCCACCACAACCAGTGGGGGTGCATTGATGGTGCTGCTATTAATGCGCCTCCCGGTGCTGCCATGCCTGCCCGCCCCCTTCCTGTAGTTTTTGTCTGAATGAGTGAACGTCAGCGGTGCGTTTGGCAGCATGTCACTGAAAACGTGGGACTTTTACTGCCTGTTGCTGTGCTGTTCTGCTGCAGTTGCCTCACTCATGCCGGTGGCATAGAGTATGCACGGTATGTTCATGCCATGACTGTTGCAATTTACCGAACTATGTGTGTGGCTGGCTGCCCAACAGTTTCTTGGTGCTTGACGCAGCACATCCCTCACGCCGTGCGCCCGCCTGTGCTGGCTGGCCTGTGTGTGATGTAGGAGTTCAGATGGTGGTAGATCCTACGGCGGGCAGTCTGTGTGCGAACCCAATTTGTGCATTTGAGACGACCACAATGGTCAAGCCTGGCTTTCAAACAAGCCACCAGCAAACCGTGCTGCTGCAGTATCCTTTGCTGGGCACCAACATGATGCAATTTAGTTATGAACAGCGACGCTGCACCAGACTGGAGCAGGCATAACAAAGAGAGCAAGGCAGGACAGGACAGGCACCAGGAGACACCTGCACGGTGGAACTGGTTATACAAATATGTAACGATGTGTGAGTGGCACCACTGCTGCACCCCATGTCCAGTGCATGCGCGCACTGCTCACATGGGTATGGGCTTGATCTTGAAGTGCATGCTGACTAGCGACAGCACCAGACACTTGAGGTCCTGCACAAGGTAGTAAAACGTAAGCAGGCCTTCAGGGTCCTTGCTGTCCTGCACCTGCAGAAGCGATCCAAGCTTGGAGCAGGTGAAACATATATGTGCGTTGCCCAGCTTGACCTCCAGCTCCTGTCGCCCCTCCTTGTTTGGTTCTGGCCACTGCTCGTCCGACATGTCCATGAGCTTGCTCAGCTGCAGCGGCACATGCAGGCGATGGCACAGTAAAGGTGTTTTGTTCTGTGTATGCGCGGCTGGCAGGCATCGCGTGAGCAAGGCAGGCATAGCGAGAAAATATAATTAATCCACGCTTGCTCGAGGAGCATGGGGGCACTTGACAATGGTGTCGACCGCTCACTGATATCAGCTGTCACAAATCGAGGAGTCATACCGCAAGCAGTGTGTGTGAGTGTGAGTGTGTGTGAGTGAGTGTGAGTTTGACATGCTATTCCACGCATGTGAAAGCAGATGGCACATCAGAAACGCGCCAGCCGAAACGGCCAAGCTTTGTGAATGCACGCACCTCTATGATGCGCTGCATTTCCTTCTGCACGGCCTTGCTGACGCACATCTCCTTGCGGATCATTAGGTCGTTCTTGTAGTTGGAGTTGTTGGCGTAGCGGAGCCTGCCGTCTGGTGACAGCTCAAACTCCAGCAGCTCGTGGCCGTAGCGCCCCTTGTGCCCAATGCTGCAGCACAATATGGTATGACACCACATCACAGTTAAGACCACAATCTTACTCTGCTGCGGCCAGACACAGCCGTAAACCGCCAGCCAATAGCACAAACCGTCAAACACGCGACGCGGCGGATGTAGCCGCTGCAGCGCGCCGGCACCTCAGACACGTGCAACTTGTCAGCACTAGTCATTGCCTGCTACACATGCTTTGTTTGCACAACATGGAAACTAGGTTGCATCGTAAGTAAAAATGACTAATCGAACTGAGGATCATCAAAGTAGTTGGTGCTGCTGCACTTGTTGCTGCGCAGTCTGCCCAGCTTGTCAGCTGTGCGCTGGGTGCATTGGTACCGGTGCAGCGCACGGTGCCCTTGGCGCGTAACCTGAACACGGGATGGAGTTGCCAAACTCGGAATGGCAGAAACGTGCCCAGCGTTGAAAGCTGCGTGGATCCGGCACTCCAAGCTGCTGCTGCTGTTGAACACATCATTTCAGCTGGCAAGCCAACCCGTCAATGACGAACAACGTTTTCGCAAGTGCATCTCCTGCTAAACACGAATACCATTGCTGCTGCTGCACCTGCTGACGCAAATCAGCCAGCCCTGCGACAATCTGCCCTACAGTTGACACTCGCCACTGCTGCTGCTGCCGGTGCCACCCTGACTTACTAGTATCTGCAGTAGAACAGGTCGTCCCCCATAGTTGGCGGCCGTGTGTGATGTAGATCACACGACTTTTGTCAGCTCCAGCAGCGCCTCCTTCGCTCCGACAGCGCCGGCGTATGCCACCCGATGGGGCACGCCTCCTATCCGAGCCACGTGCACCGCTCGCTTCAGCTGCCTCCCGAATCAAGGCCCAAATGCGCCTCCAACAACAAAGCGCCCTGCGTGATTTTTGCGCCCAGCATGCGCCCTGATGATCACGCGCCCCGCTTTCGCCCACGCACCGTTGTTGATGGAACTGCCTTGCAGTCTTGCACACATACTCAGCAGTGCAGCTGTAGCTACTGTAGCTGCCCGTCAGCCTTCTGCCACCAGCTGGGCAGAGAGCAACACTGGATGCGGCGGAAGGTGCGAGGCACAGGAGCAGCACAGCGGAGGTAGTGCGCGCCTTTTCTGCAGTCACGTGTGCACATCAACCCTCTGGTGCACCTCAAGCGGGCAGGACCGATGGCGACAGCTGCGTCAACCTTACCAACAAGTCAGTGGGAGGTCTGGGAAGACAGGGAGCTGCGTTTTGATGCCCCTACTGCGCAACTCAAGACGCGCAGGGGGGAGTACCACATAGACTCCATCAACTCCGTGGAGGACACCAAAGGCAAGTCAACCTGTGCGCGTCGAAGTGCGCTTCGCCACCTGTGCACCTCCGGCATTCCTCCCAAAGATGCTGCTTTGATTGAAGTGCATTGAGCTGCTGATGCCGCTACTATGCCTACTGTACGCCATGCAGCCTGGCCTATTACTGGCGTGACTTGGTGCTGTTGTGTTCATGTCGTTTATGTGCCTGCTACCCCGCCACAGGCAACAATGGGCAGCGAGGATCACTAGTAGCCACCAACCTGAGGATCATGTGGGTTTCCCATAAGAATTCCAAGGTCAATCTGAGTGAGTCACTGAAAAGTTAATCTGCCATGCAACGCTGCTTGCACTTCTTGGACAGGCACCACCACTGGTGAAAAGCTTGTGGTGTGATATCCGCATTACCCGCACGCAGCCCTGCAAAATGCATGAACGATGCATCACATGCGGCACACAAGTTCACGCCGCAAACCTGCCAGCAGGCACTACTGGAGTGCGCCTGAAGCAAAGATGTGCGATCTGAGCATCATTGTGTGAGAATGCTTCCTGTGGCTTGGTGCTGGTGCTGTTGCTGGCCATGCAACGAAACCAACAGGCATTGGGCTGGAGACAGTGCAGACCATCAACATTCGCAAGGCGCGCTCCAAGCTGCGCGGCACAACCCAGGCACTGTGCATCCTCACCAAGTTTCAAGGGACGAAGTTCGAGTTTGTGTTCACCAGCCTTGTGCGCAACTCGCCGCGCATGTTCACAACGGTGCAGGCTGTGCTGCGGTGAGTGAGTACTGTATGCTGTGAAATACGCGTTGCTGGATGGGAGCATGTGCTTTTTGTTGGTACCATGAGCCGACAAAGCGGGCCCTTATTGAGGGCATAGCAGGAACAGCAAGCATAACAACGTGTGTCTGGCACAATATTTGTTTTACTATTGTTGGTGCATTTTGCAGCCCACGTATGCCTCAACAGCAGGAGCAGCAGCATGTCAAAACCGTCTCTGCATGATGGTGGCATGAGGCATGAATGTGCGCATAATGCCAGTGCACCGTTAGCATCCCTGCTCACAGTGACTCCTTCCGCCATGGTTTGTCTTTCTACACATGCCTGCCGCCACATGCACAGCGCCTATGAGACCACCAAGCTGTACCGTGACCTGAAACTGCGGGGGTCCATTGTGCGCGACATGCAGCTCATGCTGCTACCACAGGAGACCATTTGCACACAGCTGCAGGGCGTCTGGAACCTGTCTTCGGACCAGGGAAACTTGGGCACATTCATTGTGAGCAACATTCGAGTCGTGTGGTTTGCCAACATGGCACAGAACTTCAACGTCTCCATACCATACTTGCAGATCCGAACCGTCCGCAAGCGCGAGTCCAAGTTTGGGCCTGCGCTTGTCATCGAGACCACGTCCAGGTATAGATATGTGTGCGCGCGCACACATATCGCTCCTGGCTGTTGCGCTTACAGCAGTCGTGCTGCGTGTTGTACGAGCGTGTACTTCGAAGCATGGTGTGCATCCACCATCTCTCATTATACTTGCTCACTTGCAGCACCGTTTTGGCACTGTCAAGGGTTGTCTTGCTGACACTCAGCATGCACGTCCTGGACTGCTATGTGCTGACTTGCTGAACATGATGGAACTTGCGGCTTGCACATATAATGCTGCCAGGTCTGGAGGGTACATACTGGGTTTCAGGCTGGACCCTCCCGAACGGCTGATGGAGCTGTTCCAGGAGGTGTCATCGCTGCACCAGGTGTATGCTGCGGATCCCAACTTTGGTGTGCACTACAGGCAGGAGGAGAAGGTGAGTGGGCTCACATACTTCAACGTATGTGTGTGCAAGCTGCGCTAGTTTCACTCATGTGTTGTTTCATGTTGTGACTGCATGTTTGCCGTGGGCCGTGCGGTGTGCACAGGCGTCAGGTATCTGCGCCATCAAGTGTGTGCCCAGGTTAGCTTGGCTTGTTTGTACATATTCAACATGTCAGCACTTGCACGCATATATACACTTTGAGGTATCAATGTATGTGTTGGGGCAAATTTTGTGGCGTAAATGGTGTGTGTGTGTCCAATCATTTTGCCTATGCAAGAACTCATTGGCACATCTCATGTGTTACACCGCCTTGTGGTGTGATGTGTTGCAGGCTGCCGTTCTGGAAAAGCGGCGCTTGGCACACATAGAGGACGACGTGCAGATTGTCGAAACGCAGTCCAAGGGCAGTGATGCATTTGCCATGTACTATGCAGATGCCAGCAAATCTGCGGACAGGAGTATTGTGTTTGACCCCACTCTCTGCCTGGCCATTGAGAGCCTGCCCCCTGGCGCCACCATACAAAGCCTGTGGGAAGTGGTTTAGAGTACATACAAACCTGGCGGAGTTGCTGTACACTCGCTGTGGCAGCAAGAGCGGCAATGCCACGCGCGTGAGGCATCCAG
Source organism: Ophiocytium majus (assembly GCA_032358315.1). NCBI lineage: Eukaryota > Xanthophyceae > Mischococcales > Ophiocytiaceae > Ophiocytium > Ophiocytium majus. The sequence goes on along the minus strand of JAULBY010020143.1, from coordinate 320 downwards.
TGAACGGTGAATGCGACCTGTGTCTACGTAAGCCAGTCAATCCAGTGCTGCACTGTTGCTACTGCTCCTTTTGCTGAGTACTTTGCTGGTTCTCGGATCGTGCCTCCACGGGGGTGGCACTTCAGTATGTACTGCTATGCAGTGCTCTGCCACATCAACCGCAGACAGACAGCCTTGACGGATTCACTGAACCCTGTTGCTGCGCTGGGGGCCGAAAGCCGTGCATAAATGGTGCCTGTGTGCTATGTGTACTCTTATTAAACTCCGCTTAGGGCGCGGAAAGCCCTTTGCACACGGTGCGTGTGACCAGGAAATCAGAC
>JAULBY010020132.1:0-19037 GCA_032358315.1 Ophiocytium majus | reverse complement strand
AAGCACCAGACAGCCCCCACACCTACACGAGCCGGTCAGTGTCCTTGAGGGCTAGGGATGATTCAGAGTACAACTACCAACAGGGCTTACTTGTGCGGTGCCATCAAAAGCCAGCCGTAGGTGCTGCAAGGCAGACCCACGTTCACCAACTCCAGTACATCCGCGTCCAAGAAAGCACAGGTCCAGTCAGGTGCGGCAGGGCCGACCTCTGGCAGGCCTTGAAAATGTCGTGAGCAGGCGTGCATGCGAGGCCACTCCGGGTCTCTCACCTGTAAGCAGCGAGTCATCCATGTGTTGAACGAAAATCGGCGGATTTCTACGTATTTTACGCCCACGTGATACCTTGCAACTCACTCCCGCCTAGCGGTGTTATTGTGCTGCTGCTGCCGCCGGGCGTGTGCGCGTCCGCGTGGCACCCCACAGGTGAAGCAGATGCGGGAGCTTGGGCTGGCTCCGGACTTTATCATGTGCAGGGGGCAGCGCCCACTGGAGGAGGGCAGCCGCAGCAAGATCAGCCTCTTCTGCCAGGTGAGACTTGGGTTGCACAATCACGCACATTTGCGGATAATATTCATGTACAAAGTATGGCGTACATTTATGTACTTCTGAAGTTTTCATACACGTACGCTGTTCAGCGCCAATGCTGCTCAGCACTGCTGCCGCTGGAGGAGGGCAGCCGCAGCAAGATCAGCTTCTTGTGCCAGGGGAGACCCGCCAAAACTGCGCGGCGCTCCCATTGCCACGCATTGCGGTCTAGTGTCTAGTGCCGCAGTAGTTGCCCAGGGCAGTCACATTTGGTGATTCTTTTGGTGGCTCCAAAATTGCTTCAAAAAGTAAATCCACGCCCCCCCCATTGTCTTGCATTGTCAGCCTCTAGTACATGCTAGGATGATTCACTTTGCAGCCGCAGCTGCTGCTGCTGCTGCTGAGCACTACTTATGCTGCTGCTGCTGCTGAGCACCCCTGCCGGTGCTGCTGCTGCTGGTGCTGCTGCTGCTGCTGAGCAGCACCGCTGCTGCTTCTTCTGCTGAACGCCACTTCTGCTGCTGCTGCTGCTGCTGCTGCCGCGTACCACTTCTGCTGCTGCGGAGCACCACTTGTGCTGGTGCTGCTGGTGCTGCTGCTGCTGAGCACAGCCGCTGCTGCTGTTTCTGTTGAGCACACACTGCTGCTGCCCCCCGTCTGCTGAGCAGGTGCCAGTGGCGTGTGTGATGAGCGTTCACGACGTGAGCAACATCTACCGCGTGCCGCTGCTGCTGCTGGAGCAGGGCCTGCCCGCGCTGTTGGCGCAGCGCCTGCGCCTGGACAGCCGGCACCACCCTCAGGTGCAAGAAATGACCATTATTACATACTTAGAGTACCGTCTAGTGCTTATTTAACCCCCCCCCTCAGTAAATAGGGAGGGTTTTAACGTCCCTGATTACTCCGCCCCCTTTTAACGGCGCCCCCTATTTAACTCACCCCCCCTTTTACCCTGGCGCTCCCTTTTTACTGCACCCCCCCTCAAACCTGGCGCCATCTGATGTATCGGACGCGTGCGCAAAGACAACAAAACAAAAAAAACAAGAAACAAGGGGGTCCGCACGAGCAACTACAAAAAACAAAAAAAGAACGTGTTTGTGAACGAACGCAAGCGAGCAGCTCAGAGGTGCTGCCGTTGCAGCGGCGCTACTGCTGCGTGTGCGCACGGCAAGTGCTGCTGCTGGTGCTGCTGCGCCTCCCTTTTGCGTGGTGCTGGGGTGGCGATGATGCCACAGCAGCAACCAGCAGACGAAGAGCAGCAGCGGCAACAGAGGAACGCTTGGAACGTTCCGGAACCTTGAGCCAGTGAGGAGCGCGACGCAGAAGAAGCGCGAAGAGCGACGCAGTGAGGAGCGTGAGCCGACGCGCGCACCGCCGCCGTTCCTGCTGCTGCTGCGGCGGCGAGTGTTGCTGCTCAGTGCCGGCCGCGCCGCTACTAGTAGGCGGCGCTGTCGCCGCAGCTACCTGCTGGTGGCGCGCTAGCGCGCTTGAGCGTTAAAAAAAACTGCACCTCGCAACGCTTCTGACAAAAAAATTCAATTGGCGTTGATGTCGCCGTACCATGGTCCCAGCAGCAGCTGCTTGACTGCTGCCGCTATCGTGGCGATGGCAGGCGGCATCACGCTCTGTCCCACGCCCATCACTCGGCTGCTTCAGCCGAAGACTGCCGTCAGGCAACACAGTCAAACACTCGCGGCCTGTTCGAAGCTTGGCAATGGGTGCAGTTGCTGCGAGAGCGTTCTGAAACCCCAGAAACGGCCGGGAAACTTGCGCGCATGCACTAGCAGTAGCACCAGAGGGGGTTTGCATGAGTACCAGAGGCGTCTGGGAGCTTTGTCCCTAATTACTTACCCCCTCCCCAAAAGGTTTTAACTGCTCGTCCCTAACTACTTACCCCCCCCCCCTTTTTACTGCCAAACCCTATTTACTGAGGGGGGGGTCAAATAAGCACTAGACGGTAGTTGGTCCTCTGTACGCACGCCTGCTCAATCACTCCCTCACTCCTTACCGACTTCATCTGCTGTTGGTGGCATCGCACTGCAGATTGCTCCGCTGGCCATGCTCTGGTGGATGGCTTGTGCTCGAGCTGCGCCGTCTCGGATTGGTCCCTGGGCTGGGCGTCTGACAACACATGCAGTGACTGCCCTTATGGGTCGTCTAATGCGTTGGCAGGCAGCCGGTCATGCACCGGTGCGTTCTAATGAATACTTGAGCTCGCATGCACTGAAGGTGGACAGCATGCACAAATGGGTGTGCATGGCATCTGTGAGCATAATTATGTGAACACAACATGGTCGCAGCAGCACAAGGCGCCAACCAGTACATGCCACTGTCACAGTGACAGCTAGTTCGCACTGTTCCCGTATAAGTGCATTGCAACTGTGTGCCGCAAAACGCGTCCAGCATACACTTCTGGCTTCACAGGCTATGCGGCATGCTGGCGGCACTGGCATCACCGTGGCTAGGCCCGTTTACGCCTAAAAATAAAGGGGCAAATGAGCTTGTATGAGCCTTTTCGTTGATTGGGCGCCAAGGGCAGTTCGAATGGAGAAAGGAGAAAGAATCTGGGGAGTGGCAGGGGAAGCGCACCATAGAGCTGCTAGCAGCGCGCTGTATACTATAGCGAGGGCATATGACCTGCTTGGCGCAGCTGGCGGTGTGCCGTGGCGCTGGTTAGGGTTGCCTCTCCTTGGTTGCATGTTTCTAGGGCAGCTGGACAGGCCTGAGCGCTTTGCAAACACCTACCGCGCCGAGCACTCAGCTAGCAGGTCTGCGCTGCTAATAGCAGGGCAGAATGGCAGTAGCATTGGCGGCCAGTAGCACCACCGCGACCTGGTGTGCAGCACATCGCACGCGCGGTGCCGCCTTCGATACACGACCGCATAAACTCGCGTGAAAGGGTCGTAAGTATTGCGATATCATGCCGTTTATCGGTCGACATCAACCTTACGTATTGGTTCGCTTAGTAGTCAGGCCTACTGCGGTGACGCATCGTGTTAAGTGCTTCCTGTGTTTTGTGTATCCACCGTTGTGTAATGTTCCGTACCTCTGCACCACAGTCTGCAGCTACGGATATGGCCTGCTTGGCGACTCTTTCTGTTACCCTTGTGAAGCCGGCTATTTCTCGACTGGTGGCGCTGGTGCCACCTGCCAGCAGGCAAGTTCACATTTCTTTCCAGTGTTTGTGTGCTAGGTGTGGGTGCATACCGCCGATTTTGTGTGCGCTCCCCCATGCCCTGGCCACATGCACCACGCCGCTGTTGTCTTGAGGCGTGCTGTCACTTGTGAATGGCCGCACCGCCGCTCACGACGCGTGCCTTTGCTGCCCCTCGGCAACCTGGACGCTCTGCAGTGTCCCAGTGCCGCCACCGCGCCTCTCTGGGCCTCCTTCAGCACCATCCTGCTCGACCAGAGCGCCTTGTCCGACACGTTCCTCGCCCTCCTCGCTGACGCACTCGCGGAAACGGTGCGGCACACCGTGGGCGGCGGCTGCGCGGTGCTCAGCAGCCCCTCGTGGGCTCCGCTTGACAGCACCCGCGTCGAGGTGCTCTTTGTGGTGTCGGCGCTGGCCGACCTGCAGGCGCTGCTGCAGGTGTGGACCGCACTGCAGTCCGACTCCCTGAGCGGCGTGCTGAAGTCGGCATTCGAGCGCGGGGCCGCCACCACCTACGGCGTGAGCGTCGACGACATCACCGTGACCGCCATGAGCACGCACCTCGTCGATAAGGGCTTCGGCGACACTCCCACACCCACGGCACCCCCCCCCACTCCGCCAGCGACCACCCCCAAGCCAGCAACCGCGGAACCGACCGCGCAGCCCACACCCGAAGCGACCGACCCGAATCGGATGCCGCTGAGCTCGGGGGGGTCGTGGAAGGAGTTGGCGTCTAAGGCGGTCGCGGCCGGCATGGTCGGCACGGTGGTGATGGGTAGCGTGGGCATGGCTGCCCAGCATGCGTACCTGCACCTCGTCCCACGCGCACGCATCCACCCTGTGGCGCCCGGGCCAATGGGCGAGTCCCTGTAGCGGCGGCTGCCCCTCCCTACGCAACAGCATGGCTCGTCCAGGTCAACTGTTGTGTTACTTAGACGTTGCATGTAGTGGCTGGCCAACACGTCTGGTGGTGGTGGCGGCGTCATCATGATGGCGGCATTGCCCGCCCGCTGCTGGCTGTAATGACCGCGCAGTGCCGTTGTCAGCGGTTTGGGATATGCCCATGAAGGGCGCTCCTAAACCCATTACATCTCATATCTCAGTCTGGAAGCGCCGGGGGTATGAAGCGGCTTGTTCAACGTCACACTGGCGGGCAGCGACCCTTGGATGTCGCTTTGGCAATCTGGCCCTTGCCGTGTCATATCACAAGCTGCAGTGTGTACAAAATGCCTGCCCAACGCAGGTGTGCCCCTTCTCCCATCGCCTTTTCGTGGCAGCCGGCGTATCGCCGGCATGGGTGTGATTTTGAACGTAACGTTGTCCTGGCCTTGATGGCATGCATCCTTATTCCCTGCGACCACAAAACTGACCGGCGCGTGTAGATGTGAGGGCTGTCTGGTGCTTTTCACCAGGTGGACAAATCACCCCACAGGCTTCGGCCTCGCATTTTGCCCCAGCCACGGCAGTTTCTGGGCTTAGCAGCCTTTTAGGTTTATTTCACAAGCTACCCAAAGAATATCATGGGATTACCACTGTGCAGTGACCATGTGGCGCAGGCGCTCCGTGGTAGCCTACCACTGGTAGAAGTGTCCAGCACAGAAAACGGCCGAGGTGGCGTGCCGGCTACAAGGAACATTCCTAGGAAACTTTTGTGTGTAGTTCGTTCTCAGCAGGGGGCAGCAGCTCACCCCCCCACTCCTGTTGAAAGTGGAAAATCCCTGGGGGTGCTGCCCGCTTTGCATGCTGCCGTCTGCCACACCACACAGGTGCAGCAACAGCTGCAACTTTAACTTCAGCGGCAACTGCTGCGGCTGCCGCCGCAGCACTCTTCGCCTGCACTTGCACTTGCAACTTCAACTGCAACAGGCCCACCTTGGTCGTGGTGGACAAGTCTGCCTTGCGACTACCACTGTTGACCTGCAACTAGAGCTTCAACACAAACTTCAACAGGCCCGCCTTGATCCTGGTGAAGAGGTCGGCCTTGTCGGCATCGCCGTTGACGCGCAGCAGCGACTGCCATTTTTGACCTGCAACTTCAATTTTAACTTCGACTTCAACACAAACCTCAACAGGCACACCTTGATCCTGGTCAAGATGTCGGCCTTGTCGGCGTCGCCGTTGACGCAGCAGCAACTGCCACTTTAAAAACTCTTTTGACCTGAAACTTCAACTACAACTACAACTTCAACTTCAAGTCCACAATGCCCACCTTGATCCTTGTGAAGATGTCGGCCTTGTCGGCGTCGCCGTTGACGCGCAGCAGCGACTGCCTGTATACGGACAGGATGGGCGCCAGGTTGGCGTGGAAGGCCTGCAGGCGCACCTGCTCAGCACAACACACAGGCACACGGCATGTTCAAAGGGAATGAATAAAATGCCACTTGTATCATACTTCATATGTACATGTACTAGTTTTAGCAGTTTTCATGTACCGGTAGAGTAGTATGCATACATATGTATATACTACAGTAGTATACACAGTAAGGTGCCAGGTTAGCGGGCAAGGCCTGCAGGCGCACCTGCTCAGCACAACCAAGCACACACACATCATGTTGATAAGAAACTATATATGCCACTTGTATCATACCTCATACGCACATGCAGTAATAAAATATTCGTACTTCTGAAGTATGTGGTTGCCAGGTTGGTGTGGGAGGCCTGCAGGCGCAATCTCATCATAGCTTCAACGGCAAGCAACAAGTGTTGGTGAACTAAATTTCAAGTGCAATCTGTTAACATACAAGTTGAAGTAAAAGTTGAAGTTCTGACCTTGATGGCCTCCTCTGTGTCATCCGCGCGCTGCACGAGGCGTGCTGCCACTTCATCATTTTCTGGCGGGCTGAAGGTCATGTGGTAAATTTTGCCTGCTCAGCAGACGTGCGGCAGCAAGTAACAAGTGCACACATGAAACCCACACAAAGTGCACACATGAAGCCCATATATAGCAAGCGGGTAGATCTTGCCTGCTCAGCGCGGCAAAAAAGTAATAAGGGCACACATGAAACCCATACAAAGTGCACACAGGAAGCCCATATATAGCAGGCAGGTAGATAGTGCCTGCTCAGCAGACGCGCGGCAAAAGAGTAATAAGGGCACACATGAGACCCGTACAAAATGCACACATGAAACCCAGACAGAGCAGGCAGGTAGATCTTGCCAGCTCAGCAGACGTGCGGCAGCCAGTAACAAGTGCAGACATGAAACCCATACATGGTGGCAACGAAGTGTGGCAAATCGTTGTGGCAATGGCAGAACAGCGCAAGAGTGCCTGTGCTGTACACGTTGCCCGCGTCGGCGGCAGACAGGGCAGCCCTGGCGCACACACCCACTCGCCCTGCCGCCCTCAGGCTTGCTTGCGACGCTGTGGTACCGTCTCGTTCCATTGCCCGGCTGTCGCCCGGTTGCCCGGGCTGAACCTGATGTTTTGTTGGGTGCCTGTCAAAGTGACTCATCCCACACTTCAAAACAGATGGGGATTTATACGTCTACAAGTACTTCGAACTGAGCCGGTGTAATACCACGTAGTACATTCCATGTGGTTGGACGCACCAGTGTCCGGGTCTGTGCGCCTGCCGACCACGCGTGCGACCAGCAGCTTGTCCGGCACATCCAGAAAGACAAACTGGTCGGGGCGGAAGCCCGCGGCGCACAGCGCATCCGCCTGTGCAAAAAGGGTAACAAAACGCGCACATGAGATGCATACTATGCCGAATTATATGCATATTACGCCTATACCAATATGTATGTATATGTATACATGGACATAGATGCATACCATGCCACAGATATAAACTGGTCGCGGCGGAGGCCCGCAGCGCGCAGCGTGCCCGCCTGTGCAAAAATAGTAACAAGCGCGCACATGAGATGCATATGATGCCTGTACCTCGACAGTGTATGCTGCAATATACAGATGTGCATGCATACATGAAGAAGCATAGACACATATTTACACACACAGTATGGCATGCTGTTGAAGTAGGTCAAAGTACTGTACTGCAGTACTTCGTGTCTGCTCCGCAGCAAAGAGCGCTGCTGCCTGCCCGCCCCCGTTGGGTGTGCAAAACCGGTTCCGACTGCTCAGGCGCCCGCACAGGCCGTAAATATGTTCTAAGTAGCACGTATAATTATTTATGCATGTATAAATATACACGTGTACCGGTGTAATGTATACATGTATACATGTACTGAATACATGCGTTATACAGCATATGTATATGCATTGCTGTATACCTCACCAGTACACCGTTACTTCTGAAGTAGTAAAACTAGTGTAGTATGGTTATGAAACGGGTAGTAAAATACACATTATACATAATACATTATGATCAGTACCTGCGGGCGTGTGCGCGGGAAGCCATCCAGCACACTACTTAGTACCGTAGTAAGGTAGCAGAGTAGTAATAATTCTGCAGGTGCCGCGCGGCACATATATGCACTACTATTCCTACTACTGTCCTATACTTCGAAGTGTTGTGGAACAAGTGGTATAATGAATACCTAAGGGCGCGTGCGCGGGAAGCCATCCAGCACCCTACTGGCAGTAGTACTGTAATGGTGCACTTTTGAAGTAGCGGAACACCAATAATACCTGCGGCCGCGTGCGTGGCATACATGCATTGCACGCCATTACTACTACTGATACAAGAGTAGTACATATGTGTATATGAAACAAGTGGTAAACTATTGGAAACCTGGGGGCGCGGGAAGCCATCCAGCATACCACTTATTAGTGTAGCAAGGTAGTAGATTACTGATAACACCTGCGGGTGCGTGCGTGGCATATAAGTATTGCACGTCATTATTACTATTCCTACTACTGTAGTACACTTCAAGAGGTATTTATGAAAAAAGTAGTAAAACATTGGATACCTGGGGGCGCGTGCGCGGGAAGCCATCCAGCAGCCAGCCCTTTTCCATGCAGTCATCCTTCTTGAGCCGCTCCACCACCACGCCTATTATCACGTCGTCCGGCACCAACTTGCCTGCGCGCACATGAGAGGTGTACAAAGTGTCAGGGAAACTATTACGACAGTACCAAACTAGTACAACTACTGGTGACGACAACGCCTATTATCACGCCGTCTGGCACCAGTTTGCCTGTGCGCACATAAGAGGTATGCACAATGTCAGGGAAGCTACGATTACCAAAGTGGCACATGTGTCCGTAGAGCTGCGGGTCCGCGCAGAGGGACTTTGAAGTATACATATACATTTGGTGCCGGGCATGTACCACATGTGGTCATGTACGCTTGCAAGCCCGGTGCAAATAAATACTTCCAAAGTAGAAGTTGAAAAGTACAAGTACTGCTACTGGTGTTGGCCCCGCCTATCAGCATGTTGTCCGGCGCCAGCTTGCCTGCGCACACATGAGAGGCGCTGGCATGCGTGTCATGGGCCCTTGCACATAACACAAGTGCAAATAAATACAAGTACTGCTACTGGTAGTGACCACGCCTATCAGCACCACCGGACAGCATGAGAGGCGTACAAGGCAAAATACCACTACCGACATAGTTGACACTTCTTCGAAGTGTATGTATACATGTACTCGTGAAAGTATGTAAGGGTAGCAAGAACACCAAAAAAAAAGATGGCCGTGAGACGCAAACTATTGTTACAAAACTACCGTGCATGGCTGTCATACAGCATCAACACCAGGCCCATCACCGTTCCTCACAAAAAAATTGGTCGCGAACCTACATGAGCTGGTTGTGCAGAGAGAGTTCTCAGCTTTTGTGCAGAGCAGCTGCTATTGGCAGTTTCACTGTAACTGCTGGCCTGTTTGTGCGGGGTCACCAGTACGTTCGCCACTCTTCCTCTACAGCAATGCCGGTGCGGCCACGGCAGCCACTGCCAAATAATCATAGCAACTTGCCCCAGTCAGGCAGCATGCGCTCTCACACCACGCATGACCAACATAACATCGGTGCCAGTGCCAAAAATCAACAAAGGCCCTTGTACCCCAGTGCACTGGCAGGCTGTGTGGGCGAGTGAGTGGGCTGAGGCTGGGCAGGGCGGCACGCCACCTGGGACGCATCCCCAGCACACACCCCACTCAGTGAACGGTTACAGTATAACTGTCGCACGCAAGTCTCGGGTGCATCCCACCCCTGCGCCCGGCGGCACCTGCCCCGCCTGCAGCTCCGCTGCGGCTCAAGTTCAACTTCAATTTGAACTTCAACTTCACGGGGCGCTGTCTGCACCACTGCCCCAAGACACTCTCTGACCCAGCCTGCGTGCGTGTGCAGCAGCGTCTCCTCACCGCAGCAAGTGACGCTGAGCAGCATTGCCCGTGCACTGTGTTGCGTACACAAAACTTGCACGTCAGCTTCTGAACTTCAATTTCAAATTACTGAACTGTGTTGCGTGTGCACACACTGCCCAGCTGCAAGGCATGAGGCCACCAGGTACCCTAGCTGTTTGTTGCGGGGTCGCTACCATTCTGGTGCACAATGCATGCTCGTGTCCTGGTGTGAACGAAACTAAAAGGTGGCCAAGCCCAGATACAGCCGTGGCAGAGGCAAAATGCCAGGCCGCAGCCCGTGGGGTGGTTTCCCAACCTGGGCAAACACCAGATAGCCCCCACACCTACACATGCTGGTCACTGTCCTCGAGGGCTAGGGATATGATGCAGAGTACAGTTACCAACAGGGCTTACTGGTGGTGTGCAATTTCTGCAGGTGTGTGGATTGGGCGTGTGCATGGGTACTCACTTTGAACAGCACAAGTCTGAAGTATGTACGCATGTACATGCACGTAACGAGTAAATATTGCACAAGTAGCTGCCCGCTCAACTACTTTAATCGTTATTTTGGCGGCTCTCAGTAACCTCCCCCCCCCTTGTGTTGCATTGCGACCTGAAGTAATGCTAGGGTAACATACTCCTGAAATTCGTGTTGAACGGCTCTCCAAGTACCGGTAGCCTCTTTTAGTCCAACAAGAGCAGGACACTTGTAAATACTGCGGCACTAGACAATACACCGGCCATGTCTACCACTTCCAGGTTTTACAGTTTTTCAATAAAGACCCCGTCGTGCGGTCGGAGCGTGTGCGGCAATCCGCAGGGACTCCGCAGCAGCAGCTGCGTGTTGGTTTGCTGGGGAGCGGCGATCTGGTTCACCCATCGTTGCAGCGGCCAGTGCATTGCCCGCTGCTGCGTCGTCGCCACCACACCCGCCACCATCACCCACCCACCCCCCAGCAGTTGAAAAGCAGTGCGTGTGTGCCCCACAGTTACGTACCTGCTTCCATAAAGACTTTGGCCGTTTTTCCAATCTCGCTGCCAGGATCCTTGGCCGCCTCCCTGAGGATGTCTCCCGTGCTCAGGTGCACCACCCCGTACGTCTCCCGCAGCAGCTCGCACTGCGGAGGGCACGGCAGTGCAGCGCCAGCAGCACACATACACACGGCAGCCAACACAACATGAGTGCCGCATTTGCTGTGAAGGGGACATGAATCTGGGGGGGCGAGTGAAGTGGGGGGTGTACAGCAGGGGCTTACTTGGGTGCCCTTGCCGGAGGCAGGCGCGCCCGCGATGATCAGCTGCAGGCCCTTGCTGCGGGTCATGGCTGCTGTCGGGGTGGAGGTCGGTCGGTCTGCGAGTAATTATAACGTCACGACCCTGTGTGGGGAACGGCCTGTATTGCTGTGCAGTTCCTACCCAGGTCCTGTACAATTCTTGTACAGCTCCCCTGATACCTGCTCTCTACCTGAGTAGGTCACTCAGACTCCTGTGCCTCCTGGCACTTCACCTCCCCAACTTCACCTTGCCGCCCTCAACCTGGTGGCTATGAATTCACTTTTGTGTGCAAGTCTGGTGTCTGGTCCCCACCTTGCCCAGGGATCATGCCTGCTTTGCTGGCCTGACTGTGCCTGTAACAAGAAATTCCTGGCCAGATTTGTCGCGGAAATCAGAGCACAGTTTTCTCTCCGAAAGCGACAACTGCAACAACTTGTTGAACTTGTTTTGCACGAGCTTGAGGAGCAGGCAACGCGTCGACCGTCTCAGACGCGTGCCCCCCCCACCAGGCGCTTCACCACAGGAGCCACGACGGCGCCTCACCGCGCACCCTGAACGGCAGCCTCCGCAATGTCCGCTCTGCTGCCAGCTAGGTGCGCCATGCCAGCTCACAAACAACCACAGCACCTGCGAAACACCCATGATGAGGCTCCGTGTGTCGGCGCTCTGCGTTGCCGTGGCGGCGCTGTGCTGGACAAGCATTGCACCCACTGCGGCGGCAGCTGCGGCTGGCGCCGATGGCGGGCAGGGGCGTCAGGTGTCGGAACAGGAGCCTGAGCACCAGCAGGAGCGGGACCTGTGGGGGAGTGAGTTGATGACAGCACTGGACTCGCCTTGTGTGCAGGCGCTTGTCGTAGGAGTCATCGCCACTACCGTAGGGTGGTAGGTGGTGTGGAGGCAGTGGCGGCGGCAGCTGCAGCTGCGACTGCTGCTGCTGCTGCTGAGGTGGCGGCACCCACTTGGGCCTATGTGCAGGACTCCACTGCTGTTTTCTGCGGTGCCAGCGGCAGCAGTTGCCCAGCGGGCCTGTGCTCACGCACGCACACACACACATTACCAGCACCACATGAATCATGTCGAACACCTCTATAGTTGGGGTGCTGCAGCTGCAGCGGTGCTGAATCACTGCCGATGTGATGCTTCCGCGCAACTGCCTGTGACTGCTGACCTGGAAAGTTGGTGCATGCGCCCTGCGGGGTACTTGCCAGTGCACCAGTGGCCACTCCTCGGCAGCTCCCTGTTGTGCATCCCCTGTTTGCCTCTTGGCCCGCAAGCGGTAGGTGCATGTGCTCCCTCGTACCACATTCAAATTACCCTTGCACGTTCGCAACTGCACATGAAATATTTATTAAGTAACATGGTAACACTGGGTTGTGCCCTGCTGCGTGCCTTCCTCAGGGCGACCGATCTGGGGCCCTGGCTGGCCCCGCTTTGGTGAGTGCCCAGTTAACTTCGAAGTCCAGCTTCAACTATCAATCTCTACTTCAAGTTATACACACATGGATGCTGTTGCCGGCGCGCGCCGCACCTTCTGCTCGTTTTGCTCGCACTCACCAGGCAAGTGTGTGTATGTATACCTCGAAGTACATGTATGCGTACGACGTAGCAGTACAAATGAAAACACATCTAGGAGCGATACATACGTACTTGAAGTATGCTGTATATGTATTCATATCTGTGTTTATACATTAATAATATGAATCTCATATAGGCGCCATGTACTACATTTAGCGGTGAGCATTTTACTGCGTGCATGCCAATGCAATGCCAGGTGTGCACTGCCGTGCCCAATTTGCCGTCACACGTGGTGGCATAGTGACGCATGAGCATCTGCACAACTTGCTTGCCGAAAAGCTGGCTAAGGTGTGTCCCGTGTATAAACTCTCATGTATGTATTGGCTTTGATACCTGTTTTTCACGCCAAATGGATTGTCTTGCCATCCACGCCACCCACCCACCCTATAGGGCAAATACACAAGTATTTACAACACTGGGTACGTACGTCAAGTACATATGTCAGAAGCATATTCAAAGTCTATATGTATACATCATGTACATGTCACAAGTGTATTTGTAGAGCGTATACCACAAGCGGCACGCCCTCACCAACCACTCGTGTGTTGTGCTCACCTCTTCCTTGTGCCGAATTTCCCTGTGGATTTTTCCTGTGTAATTTTCCTGTGTGCAGGGCCATGGGGCAGGCGCGGTGAGTACGCCATCACCTCACCCCCCACTGTGCAGTCCTCTCATGTGTGTCACAACTTAGGTGCAGAACTGCAGCAACTTCAACTTCCGCACATGCGCTCATGTCTCTACAAACTTCAACACCAACGTGGACCCTTCCGCTGGCTGCCTAGCACACAGCCCACCCGCTTGTTGGCTGCTCGCCCGATTTTAAATTTTTCGTGTGCATCGTTGACTGGGCAAACTACATGTGGATTCATATTTATATTACGAGTTTTTATGAAAAATATTGATTATTACGAGTACGCTGTCATGCTACATTGTCTACTAGTAGTTTGTACCAGTGCGATGACCATGTGTCTCTGGACCATTATGCAAATTCGGGTCACCTCAACGTGGCACAGGTGTCCATTGCCATCTAACTTCAACTTCAACTCACAAACTTCAACTCAAATGCAAACATCGGTAGTGGGTAGGAGACATTGCGCTGGCTTGTGATGGAGAGCGCTAGGCAACAAGATGCGCTGCATCAGGATGCCGCAAGCAGAACTGCTAGTTTGTAACTTCAAGATCAACTTCAACATGGGGACATCACCAGCACAGCTTTGGTCCACCCTCGTGCCACGCCGTCACAGCCGCCGCCTGCTAGTGCCAATGGACGCGTTGCGCACAAACTTGTTGACTTATTCCTGGTATTTTGGCTTTACCACACAAGTGGTGACATTGCACAAGTAAGCCCTGTTGGTAGTTGCACTCTGAATCATCCCTAGCCCTCAAGGACACTGACCGGCGCGTGTAGGTGTGGGGGCTGTGTGGTGCTTTTCACCAGGTGGACAAATCACCCCACAGGCTTTGGTCTGGCATTTTGCCCCAGCCACGGCAGTATCTGGGCTTAGCAGCCTTTTAGGTTGCTTTCACAAGTCCCAGGCGTGGGTTTCTTGCACAAGTCCCACACGTGTGCATGTCTTCGCTTCCGCTAATGGCCTGCGCTTGCCTCCTGCTGTCTGGTGCCTGTGTGCGTTTTCCCAGGGCGCTGGTGGCCCGGCAAGTGGTGGGGTGAGTGCACAGTGAACAGCGCGCCATATTGTGTATACCAGTATATTTCGAAGTATCAGAAGTACCTGCTTCAGAGGTACGTAGGTATGTGTAGGTACATGTATGTACTTCGAAGTATGTACTTTAGAAGTACGCGTTTACACTGCGCCCTTTCGTGAGGTGTGTACTTGCATGCACTTGAACATGCGTACATGTATTTACAATGCGCTTCTGTAGTACTACAAAGTACTACGGAACGACATGTATTTCTGAAGTACATGTGCTTTTATTTGAAAACTTCGCTTAGGGCGCGGAAAGCCCTTTGCACACGGTGCGCGTGAACAGCAAAAGGATCAGACAGGTAGCGAAAAAGCTGGCAATGCTCAGCACTGCATACTCTAAGGGAAGCCTGAAAGTACTACACAACTACACTGTACCGGTACAACTACCTAGGCAGCCTGCCGGCGCCCGCTAGCCCTTTCTGTGCTCGTATACTTCAAGTACATACACTGCCATGCATCTGCCACGGCCGCCAGTGGGTGTCATGGTGGGCTCTTGCACGCCCCCAAGTGCAAATAAGTAAAACAATACAACTACAATGTACTTCTGAAGTATATATGTACATGCGTACACTGTTACACCGCTGGTATGCCGAGTGCCCGTCTCTGCTCGCAGGCAAGTCACAGCTGTTGCCCCGAGTGGTGGAGCCTCAGCCGCGACAGTAAACCCTGTTGGTAGTTGTACTCTGAATCCCTAGCCCTCAAGGACACTCACCGGCGCGTGAAGGTGTGGGGGCTGTCTGGTGCTGTTCACCAGGTGGAAAAATCACCCCACAGGCGTCGGCCTGGCATTTTGCCCCAGCCACGGCAGTATCTGGGCTAAGCAGCCTTGTAGGTTTCTTTCGCTTACCCTTATCATTATCGCCGGCTCCCGCACTCTAAAAAATGCCTGTCTGCGCAGCACTGAGGCGTGCGGCGCTGCGCCGCCGCTGGCCGCGGTGGGCCTACGATGGCCTTGAAGTTGAAGACGGAGTTGAAGATGGAGTTGAAGATGACCTACTTCAACTTGGAGTTGAGGATGGAGGCCCGTGCACCGCCGTGCAGCACATGCTGCGCGGCGGCGGCGGCGCCACGGGGCTTGACAGGTACGACACTACTTCAACTTGAAGTACATGACACACCTCAAACTTGAAGTACATGACTAATCACCGCTGCAATTGAGACTATGTACGACCATTAACAGCATTTTGCGATTTGAAACTACTTTGAGGGTTGTGTGTATGCCTGCTTGCGGCACTGCCCACGCACTGTTGCAGTTCACATGTTGAAGTCGCGGTGTTTCAACACTGCACATGTCTGTAGGATGAGCCTACAAGGCTGCCCACCCCACATGGTGGTGTGGCTGGGGCAACATCGCCAGGCCGAAGCCTGTGGGGTGACTTTACCACCTGCTCAACACCAGATAGCCCCCACCCTACATGTGCCGGTCAGTACCCCTGCGTGCTGGCTGTGTATGCGTTGCGTGTGACTTCGAGAAGTATACTGACAATGAATGCACTTGCATGCGGCGCGAACTCCTGCCAGGGCCTGCATCGTGAGCAGGCAGGGTGCATGCAGTAAAATTCATGGCTACATGCACTGCATGAATAGTGATCAATGTACCCATGTCATGTGCGCTGCTAGGTCCCTGCGCCTCTGAACAGGGATGCTCCTACACTACGTAGTACCTAGTTAAACAGTGATAAACAACGAGGTACACTCGTGTGCGCTGCTTGGTCCCTACGCCTGTGAACATGCTCTTATGCTGGTGTACTTCAATTACGTACTGATAAATGAAAGACATTTCATGTGTGCTGCTGGGCTCCTACGCCTGTGAACCGGGATGCTCTTGTACGTGAAGTAGTGATAAATGAGATATGGTACATTTCATGTGCGACACTTCGTCCCTGCGCCTGCGTACAGGCATGCTCTCATACTTCAGTGCTACTTGCAAGTAGATGCTGATAAATGAGGATGTTTCATGTGTGCTGCCTTGCCCCTGCGCCTGCCAACAGGCATATGAAGTAGACACTGGTAAATGAATACATTTCATGTGTGCTGCTTGGCCCTACGTTTGCGAACAGGCATGCTCTTATACTTTGAAGTACTTCAAGTACGTAGTGATCAATGAATGCATTCCATGTGCGCTGCCTGTTTTGTTGCGAACAGGGCGGACGCACTTGCTGCAGCGCAGTACGACTGCTGGCTGAGCCTGGAAGCCGCCAACCCCACCGGCGGTTTCACAGGTGACTGTTACAAAACCGTTACATGCAGCCCATGATAGTTGCTTCAAGAATTGTGTACGGCTGTTGCATGCACACTGCCACTGCCCACGCCAACCCCACCGGCGGTTTCACAGGTGACTCTTCATGACCGTTACATGCGCAACTGTACATCACCCTTCAATTTGCTGCCACACGAGCCTGGTCGGCGCCAACCCCACCAGCGGTGTCACCGGTGGTTGTTGCATGGCTGTTTCTTTGTGTGCCTGTATGGCTGCTATACGTGGTACTTCAGAAGTACCGGTAAACTTGAAGTATATAAACTAGTTTATGTATACTTCTAAGTATGTACTACTAGTAGTATGTGTATGTTGCATGCACTGCCACCGCCGGCGCCAACCCCAGCAGCAGTTGCACAGGTGGCTGTTTCCTGACCGTTGCATGTGCGCCTGTACTGCATGACTGTTGCATGCACTGCCGCCACAACCGCACTGGCGGTTTCACATGAAACTGTCACTTGAGACAAGTCCGCTAGCATGTGCACCCCAGCATGTGCTGAGCACACAAAATGTATTGCACTTAACTTGCTCGGCCACACACGCCAACCGCCCCAGGTGATGCTTTCTTCCTTATCGCTTGGCACACCGTGGGGCTTGCCTGCTCGCACCTTTTGCCGCGCACACCACCACGGGGGGGCACCACCACCGGAGCGGCCACCTCCCCGGTCGAGAGGCGTGCGGGGCCTCCGAGCGGGCAGGCCAGCCCGCCATAGGATACTTCAGTAGTAATAGTACAGTAGTAGAAGTATACCGCCGTCTGGACTCCCTACCTCACATGGCACTTGCTCCCAGATGGGTCCCCGTCAGGTGCCTGGTGCGTGGGCCTTTTTGCCCAATTTCTGTGAAACCTGCCCCAATTTTCACACAACATTCGCCTGAAAATACGCTTGCACACACGCGTTTGCAGGTGACTCCCCGCCGGACGCCAGCCTGTACTTCGACTACTTCCGCGGCGACGCTGATGAACCGACGCGCGGCGGCGGCGGCAGCGGCGGCGGCGGCGGCGGCAGCACCGGCGGCAACGCAGTTGAAAGTGAAAGCGGCAGCAGAGTTGAAGTTGAGGGGTTTGCGCCCTATGTGCGAGGCTTCTCCATACTCATGCAGCGCGCCGCCGCCAGGCTCGCCGGTGGCGGAGACGGCGACGGTGGCGGCGGCGGCGGCGGCGGTGGTGATGGCGGCAGCGGCGGCGGTGGCGGCGACAACAGCGGTGGCGGCAGCAGCGACGGTGGACCGGGCGTGCCTGCGGGTGGCAGCGCCCGCGGCGGCAGCGCCAGGCTACTGTAACTTCAACTTGTACCTGTAGTTGAAGTTGGCCTGGCTTGCCGCTCAGACAGCTGGGGTTTGTGTTGCGCTCGCCGCAGCAGCCGTGCTCGGCAAAAGTAGGTCACCGAGACGGTCGGCTCTGTTGTACCATAGGGTTGCGCTCACCGCGCCACCAGTGCTCGGCAGAGGTGGGGGTGCGTGGCGCGGGCGCACAGCCCAGCGCTGCCATGCACATGTTGTGCTGAGCAGAACCGGCGCTAGGCCAACAGGGGGTGCAAGCTCGCTCGTGGCAGCTGCCGCAGCAGCAAGCAACCATGTTCCACGCCTACCGCTGGGTGCTCATGTGTCGTTAGTACGCAAGGGGGGGAGGAGTGCACACAGGGCAAAGTATCACTTCAACTCGGTTCGCTGCCTGCCACGTGTCAGTTCGGTTGGTGATGATGTACTAGTAGTGTTGCAGACCCCGGGGTGCAGCGGCGGCCCTTGCTGCAGCAGGCAAGCGGTAGCAGCCACCACTTGGGTTTGCCCATGCATGTTAGGGGGTAGGGGTACCACATGGTGGCCTTGGCAGCCCCCAGTACCACAGCCACACAGTGTGTGGCACGGGTTCGTTCCACTTCAGAGGCTTTTGTCGCCTTCAACATCTGCCAGGACAGCATCACTTGTGGTGGCATACGTGCCAAGGGCAAGTATATGCACCTTGTGCGCCGCAACCGCCCTGTGACACCACTTCACTTGCTAATGCAGTTCACCGCCCAAGAGGGGCTCACACCACAGTGACACACACCCCTGTTGGGTGACCGCCCCTTTGCTTCCCTGGCTGGCCACTGGCAGCTGCCGTCACGGTCCTGATGTGCTCTTCTCGCTGCGTGTTGTCCATTGTTGTCCATTGTTGTGTCCATTGTTGTCCATTGTTGTCCATTTGTTTCTGCAGCGCGAACGTCAGTCGCCAGCCCAGCACTACTAGTGAAAGAAACCTAAAAGGCTGCTAAGCCCAGATACTGCCGTGGCTGGGGCCAAATGCCAGGCCGAAGCCTGTGG
>JAULBY010020121.1:0-19038 GCA_032358315.1 Ophiocytium majus | reverse complement strand
TCCCACAGGCTTCAGCCTGGCATTTTGCCCCAGCCACGGCAGTATCTGGGCTTAGCAGCCTTTTAGGTTTCTTTCACATGATTGCACAAGTAAGCCCTGTTGGTAATTGTACTCTGAATCATCCCTAGCCCTCAAGGACACTGACCGGCGTGTGCAGGTGTGGGGGCTGTCTGGTGCTTTTCCCTAGGTGGACAAATCACCTCACAGGCTTCGGGCTGGCACATTGCTCCAGCCACGGCAGTATCTGGGCTTAGCAGCCTTTTAGGTTTCTTTCACAAGTGACTCAAAAGTTTGAAATGAGTGAGGGTTGCACGCCTGTGCAGTGGGCACACACTCTGAGGGCCTGAGGTGAGTCGGTGTATTGCGGTGCAGTGCACTCGCGGTTTGGTGCGCTGTGATTAAGTGCGGTATGCGACTTTGTGCGGGATCCAGAGACCTACCACAGAACACAGGATTGTGTGTAAAAAATGCACGACGCCCTATTTCGTGCGGCTCTTGCTTTAGTGTGGGGGTGTCACTACTAACATTACCCCGAATGAATCGTGAGTGTACTGTAGCATGGCGGTGAAATTCAATGCATTGCCAAGCGACAATTGTTGGCGCATTACCCTTTGCTGCCGAAGTGAAGCACCGCTAAGCCCCGCCTGTATTCAGTGCAGCGACTGCTCGGTGCGCTTCAGTGCCCGGCGCAGCGTAAGCGACTGCGTGCTTCTTGGCAGTAGTAATAACACTTCAGTGGTAAATACTACCAGTAGTGCCAGACAAAAATAGTGATCATGATGGTATTGCAGAGCTACTACTACTTGTACACTGCTACCGTATACTACTAAGTACTTGGTCGTGCCTCCATTCCTGAGCGCCAACTGGTACAGTGGCGACCGCTGGCGTTGCAACGAAAACCTGCGCCCTCAACTTACACAAAAACGGCACCTGCGACTCCAACTTGCACTTGACCCTTTCTCCGCCGAGGAGCACTGGCCTGTAGAGCGGCGACTCTCCTGGCGTTACAATAAAGAGCTGCGAACTCAAGCTACACAAACACTGCAAAGGCTACTTCAACCTGTACTTGAACTACAATGAAAAGCTGCAAGCTCAACTTATACGACTTACTGCTTCTACTACTGTAGTACTTCAACTCGCACTTGAACTTGCCTCCACCGCCAAGTGTCGGCCTGTACAGCGGCGACTGCTCCGGCCGCTCGAGTGAGAACTGAGGCCTCTGCGGTGGCGGCCCACCCATTCTGGAGTCCGCCTGCACATACAGCGGCATCATCATACACAGAAAGTAGGTGCATGTTGTCCTGACGCGGTGGCTGCGCACACGTGCGTACACTAGGATGGGTATTGTTTGTGAGCTAATCCTTTACAGATAGACATACCTACCAGTGCCAAAAGCAAGGACGCACGGATGCTTCGGTGTTGAGTGCCGCTGACATGTCACGTGCAATGGATGTCCGCGCTGCTTTTGTTGGTGTGATGGTTCACGCATACTACTACTAGTAGAGTGTATTATTTGGGGCATGCCTGCTATGTGGAACAGCCTAGTTGTACATCTGGCAAGATGCATTGCGCCTGCAACAAGGGACCTCTTGTCAAACGTGCAAAGACACCTGTGTTACAGTGCACTTGCCATATAGTGCGGGGTCGTGTCAACCCTGCCGCACCTCGCACTAAAGCGAGACCGGCACTGCATGAAATAGTGACGTCTGTATGATCAGTATAGCAATCATGCGGTCAGTGACAGGCCTACAAACCCCGCACTATACCGCATGCCGCACTAAATCTAAACGCTCTAAATTGCCAGTACACTGCATATTTCAGAAGTACTACTGAAGTGTGTGGGGCTGCGGGCTGCCAGCGCCCCAGCACACATCGCAGGTGCCATGGCGGTACAACTGCTGAGCACAGCAGTGCACTCACCGCCTGGGCGCCATACCCGGCAAACGACGGGCGCTGCAGCCCGCCCAGCCTGCTAAGCAGCGCAAACAGCGCTCAGCAGCAGCAGTTGTGGGCACGTATGATGCTCAGCGACAGTTTGGTTTGCCGGACGCGTGGCAGTATGCGAGTGGGCATGAATTTTTCTGTGACGGCACACATGGTGCTCAGCGACAGTTTCGTTTGCCAGTTGCCTGGCAGTATCCGAGTGGGCACGAATTGTGCTGCAACAACACACAATTTGCTGTCAGCGACAGTTTCATTTGCCAGACATATGGCAGCACTCGAGTACGGTCGACTTTTGTGACGACAAGGGTGCTGCAGTGCGTCGTGGCACTGAATGCAGTGTCGGTGTGGGGGAGGGGGAACATGCAAGTGCGCAGCATCAACGCCTCGACCAATGATGCGAGCACACTGCACTGCGCAACAAGTGCAACGCCAGCGATGGCTTGAGGCTACAGAACAGAAGCACATGGAGCTGACAACCACCGGTGTGAATGCACCAGGCACCTCTGTGCACCACCATCACCTCTCCTGTTCCAGTCGCGCACACCATGTGCGCACAGGGCTTTCCGCGCCCCAAGTGATTGAAATCCCAAGTGGAATTTCACCGAAGTACACTCCAGGTTTCATAAAACAACATATGACTTACCCAGCGCCACCACCTTCCCCGCTTGTTCCGTGCACGTGCGCGCTCAGTGCTGCCGCAAAGGGGGAAGGGCTGGGGCCCGGGTGCATGCCGCCCGCCATCTGGATCGGAAATGTGCTGCAGAAATCGTCACAAAGGTTTTTAATACAGTGCATGACGGGAGGGGGGGGTGGGGGGTCAAGGGTTCACGGTGGCTAACGCTGCCTGCGGTGGCAACGAATTATTGACATAGCATGCAGACCATAGCATGCGGGCGCATGCGCACAGGCGTGTGTTGGCCCAACGGTGCATGTGCTACTCATGGCGGCCTGCAGTCCGTCACACGTGCATCCAAGCACAACATGGGGTGATACCGGCACATGTACGCGCCCATGACACAGCACGGACACTGGGTACACTGTATGCAAATTTTGCTGAAGACACTGGTTGGGACAACGGTGTCGTGTTGTGTGTGTGCTGTGCGCTGCCTACATTACCAGCCGTGGGTAAATTTTTCTGAAGTACCAAAGTTGTGACAAGCTCAAATTCTTGCACTCCTTAGTGGAACTCACCTGTTCTGGCGTAACCCCCCATTGTTGAATGCCGGCACCGGTGGGTGCTGCCTCTCTGCTGGTACAGCAGCAGACAGCATGGAACCAGAGCCGCAAATCGACATGTATGATATGTGAGTCACTGCTACCACTACCTAAGTGTCCTTAAGCGTCATTGAGGAGGTACAGCTGCATTGTACGCAGCACAGATGTTCAGCTGAGCAGCACAGCACTTTTGCAACCAATCAGTACCGCAAAGAGGGGTATCACCTCTGGAGCAGTGAAGGCATACTTTAGAAGCACAGTAGAAGTGGTATCCAGCACCAACGTGTTGCTTTTGCATGACCTCATGGCTGCATTACTGAGTACTGCTGTAGTACACTACTGCACTTCGAAGTACTACTGGATGAAGTTGTGCCAAGTACCTCATGTCTGTATCTGACATCACATGAAGTATTTCGCAGTATGCCTATACCATGGTCATGTAGTACATGGTGTCAGATGTACAAACCTCATGCAGGTGACTTACAAAATGCAGCGCCCCGCGCTGGGTGCTAACCTGCTAGCGCGCTGAAGCCACCACCGCCGCCGGCGTGAGGCATTCCTGGGCGAGGCGATGGCGCCGTCAGGCCGCCGGGCGGAATTGCGCTGCCGCCGCCACCGCCGCCGCCTGTGCCATCAGGCACCTCCTTGCCCTTGAGGCCGTAGTAGGCCTTCTCCCACGCCTGGCACTTGCGCGCCTTCTCCTTGTACGCCTGCAAGTTGAAGGTTGCACATGTGTGAGGAGTTGAAGTTAGCACTTGTGTGAGAAGTTGAAGTTTGTACTTGCTACTGAAGTACAGTTATCAATGATAAATCTACTCCCAAACAAAGCAACACAGATTAATTTTGTTGAAATAACTACTGTTGCGGAAGTTGCGAGAAACAAAATACCACGGCTTGGAATCGTAGGAGATGCCCGATTTAATTTGGGTACGAATTGATATGGAATATAATATATCCTGATTGTATGTGTATATAAATGTATTGAAACAGCAACCAATTCAGTAATACAGTACTTGTATCAATCATAGGCGGCAGCCGGTGCGCGTGGTGCGAATAATGCCCCTCTACGTACGGCGCCCACCAGGGTGGCATGCAACAGTGAACACCCCTACCACATCAGCTTGGTGCGCCTACTTACAAAGGTGTACAATTAGTATGGGAGGAGGAACCATAGATAACCATGTGTGTACCAGCTGCACTACAGGTGCTATTTGCAAAGAGCCGGCTCCACCACCTGCAGCGCAGTGCTCAGTCAGTGGCGGGCTGGCGCCCCCCGAATGCCACCGCAATCATACACGCCAGCGGGCGTCGAGGTCGGAAGTAGGCTAGGCTGAGCCTGCCCATGTTGAAATTCGAATTTGAGAGCAGGCGTATTTACCAACTTTGTCGAGCACTACTGGCTTGTGCGGGACCCGCTTGAGCCAGTGTGCGGCGACTTGCCCCTGCGGGGTCTGCGTCTCGCACCAGCCAATTAATACTGAAATTTTCGTTACCACTTCGAAGTGTTTTGAAGGAAAGCACCGCCTACAAAGAACTACCGTAGTACCTGAAGTGTACCCACACATGCTACCAAATTTCAAAAGAATGTCATGTGCACAGATAATCTTATCCTAAGTGCACAGATAATCTTATCCTACCCGAAGCGCGGCATATCATCACATACTGCAGTAGCAGCGCTGCTGCTGTGCTGCAGCAGCAGCCGCAGCAGCAGTGACAGCAACGCGGCGCAGCCCAGCTCCTGGGACATGAAGAGTAATACGACCCTGGTTGCCCGCCGCGCTTACGCCCCCAGCCAGCTCCAGCCACGACAGAGCAGAGACACTGCTTACCATAACGCTACCTGATACAGCCGCTGATACAGGACTTAATGAATTGAACTGTTTCTTTTATTTTTTTTGGTCCAGCCTGCGCGCGCTAGCAGCAGCTCACTCGCACCCGCAGCTCACTCGCTCCCACAGAAAGTGAGCTGCTGCCAGCTACTGCCGCTTACGTGCTCACAAAAACTGCTGAGCAGATGCGAAACGCCCTTAAGAAAGAATTCACGGGCACACCGCACCCTCTGCAGGTCACTGTGCTCCTTGTCGCGCACGGCCGGCTTGTGCTCCGCCTGCTTTGCCATGGCGCTACATACAGCCGCTGATACAGGAGTTTACACATAAATTTAATTTTTAAATGAAAATTAAAACATCAATTTGATGTTTATAAGTAAAAAAATGTGCACGCGCACAGCACACCTCCTGCAGGTCAATGCGCTCCTTGTCACGAACGGCCAGCTTGTGCTCCGCCTGCTTGATCGTGTGCTCCAGCGACGCTTCTTTTCATTATACTACTAGTAGTATTAAGCTACACAACACAGCCGCTTGTACAGTATTTCACGCGCGCAGCGCACCTCCTGCAGATCAATGTGCTCCTTGTCGCGCACGGCCAGCTTGTGCTCCGCCTGCTTGAGCCTGTGCTCCAGCGACGCCGTGTTGTTGCGCAGCTGCATGGCCAGCCGCCCATTCTGCGGGCGGTGCCAGCAGGGCAGACATGCGCGTACACACGCCGCATGGTGAGTGGAAACGGGAGCAAAGCAGTAGTGGGCGCCTGTTGGGTACCTGAGCATGTGGTCTTGCCGGCTAGCAACAGCGTGGTTGAGCGTGCTTTTTCCGGTCGTGCAAATCGTGCGCACGAGGCTTTTCATGCCCTCAGCGGAGTGAAAAATAAGGGCTTGAGATGGTGCGATACGTTACTGGCAGCCTTTTGCAGGTGGTACATACACCCAACGGCACCGCTGCTGCCATAGTGTGCACTACCGAGATGACCAAAAGCAATGTGTACCATATCAACCATCTGCAACCATGTTTTGGCTGCTGGTATTGCTGCTACGCCGCTGGGTGCCAGGGGCACACGTCGCCAAAACAGGCAGCTTGCCCTGCGCACCGACTTTAACTTGCCAACTTCAACTTGCCTCATGCTTGTACTTGGCCAGCTCTGCCTGCAGGTCCGTCTCCGCCGCTGCGGTTCTGCACCAATGAGAGATCAGTGAGCACGAGCACATAAACCAGTTACCATATAGAAGTGGCAGCATGGTGCCGCACACAGCTGGCAGTTAATGTTGTGTGCATGGCAGCACAGACCTGGCATGCCCGAGTCACCTCTAGCATACATTCAGCGCTGGCAGCACTGGTGCTTGGGGAATTGACGCATGCAGTGCCGATGTGGTGTGCCCAAGTCACGTGGAGCACACACATCGCAGTGCCCGAACCCCAGGCTGCACATGGCTACAAATGTGCGCGATTGCACGGGGTGGCTTCAAGTGCACCATAGGACATGCCGCACATGCGCGCAATGGCATGGGGGGCTTCAAGTGCACCTATACGCCATGCCACAATGCGCGCGATGACTTGGGGAGGCTGCGAGTGCACTGTGCGCCATGCCGCACATACACGCAGTGGCATGGGGGCTTTTAGTGCACAATGGGCCATGGCATGCCGCACATGCGCGCAGTGGCATGGTGTGGCATACGTGCAGTGCACGCACCTGCGCCCGTCCAGAGCCATCTGCGTCAGCACAAAGGCCACACTCTCCTGCGATGGACAAGCATACACGCATGGATGTTTGTGAAGCTCCGCTTGGGGTGCAAAAGTCCTGCACACATGGGGTGCGGCTGATGAAGTCGAGCAGTACTCATACCGTAGCAGTCGACAAGGTACTACCAGTGCCGCATGGCACTAAAGCGCCCAGCTCCCCGCCAACACCCGACGCATGTAGAACCACAGCAGTGAGCCGGTGTCACAGGCATGGCATACATTGTGCCATAGTGTATGCGGCTGGCATCGCGCATGGGTGCAAAAAGTTGCGTGCTCAAAGGGAGGCGCCGCTGCTGGTGCGCCAGAGTGCTACCTAGGTACCTCAACTCGAAGTAGACTTTGAATTATGCACACACCACTTGATTCTGCAATTTGGTGGCCACCAAACACATAAGCCTCACACCATACGTACACACGACACAAAATGGTACCAACGCTGCAGCATAATTGCTGAGCGGTAGGTCCTACATCCGAACAACAGGCGCCAACCAACGAGGTTATGCGGCATCCGCACCTGCATGGCGCCGGCCACGTGCTGCAGCGCCTCCTGCGGTGCTCAGCAGCAACAAGCAGCACAGTGTTTCAGCAGCCACACACAGCACGGCGGGCAGCAGCAACAATCAGCACAGCGCTCTGCAGTCACACCACACACAGCCGCTCGCGCCGCAAGACACGTACATGCGAAAACTGCGCACGCCGTCGAACACACCTGGACCCTCAGGCAAGGCACTGAGTGCGCACTAGCGGGCTGTTTGCCCAATATTGTGTCCATCAGAAGCATTGTGGGTGCGCGCACGCATCCCTGTGGCAAACTTCAACTTCAAGGTGGCACATGTACGTCCTGTGCACCCCTGGCGCCAGCCCCCCCGTTGAGGCTGCCGCGCAGGCGGTTTGTGTAGCCGACACTATGTACCCATACATCCCGCAGCATGATCGGTGCGCACATGCCCTCACGTATCTGCAGTCAATACACCCGGTACAACACAACTCCCAGTATGCTCACGTTGCATACCAGCCGTCACAGGGGTCTTGTGGGTGGGTACACTGTACTTCAACAAGTACTTCAAACAGTAGTCTGCTGCCTAAGAAAGAGGCGCAGGTGCCTCACCGTAACGGCGACCAGGCTGGTGTCGCGGTACAGCTGCTGGAAGAGAGCGTCCTGGAAGGGCACCGTGGGCTCCACTCCCACCACCATCTGCAGCAGCAGCGTGCGCACACACGCATGCTCAGCCACTGTGCTCAGCAGCATTGGTATGCTCAGCAGCAGACGCACGCAGCTGTTTTGCTCAGCAATTCCAACGCAGGCTGCTAGATGAGCGCACGGAATTTTTTGCAGACGCATGGGTAGCAGGGATGTGCGCACACAAATGTGCCCAGCACTGTGCTCAGCAGCATTGCTGTGCTCAGCAGCGGACGCGCGCGCACCTGGTGTGCTCAGCACCTCCAAAGCAGAGTGCTAGAAGTGGACACGTGGGATGGTTTGCAGGCGCTTCGGCTCAGCAGCCGCACTAACAATAAACATGGCACCCTGGAGCTGAGCGCAGGCTCAAGTCCTAGCTCATGCGCTATGGCTGGCACAACTGGTGTGTACGCATATGCGCTGGTGAGCACAGAGTTTGCCTAAGCGGCATGTGCGGTGCTGCACCGCACCGCATGGCAAGTGCAAGTGCAAGTGAAAGACACCTAAAAGGCTGCTAAGCTCAGATACTGCCGTGGCTGGGGCCAAATGCCAGGCCGAAGCCTGTGGGGTGCAAGTGTGTGCCCCCGGGAGCGCGGGTAAACCAGCCTATATTGGATTTCAAGCTGAAGCACAAGGTCACAGTGTTCATGATCATCGATGCTTCTGGCACCCAAAAGAGCTGGCATTGCGCGCGGGCGGGATATGCTGCCTGTGAACAAACTTGCACCAGCACTAACGATATCTATCGCAGTGCCACCACCTCTGTTGCTGGTAGCTATGACTGTGCCGACTTCAACTGTGAAAGTGCGCCAACCTCAACAATGTCCGCATCGCCCAGCACGGCCTCGCATAGCGCGCAGGTGCTTAATGCGCACATACCCTCATGTGTCTGTGACTAATGCACAAACTTCAACCGTGTACTTCAAGTGCACCAACCTCAACAATGTCCGCATCGCCCAGGGCAGCCTCACACAGCGCGCAGGTGTTTAATGCGCACATACCCTCATGTCTCTGTGACTAATGCACAAACTTCAACTGTGTCTAGCTTCAAGTGGTGCCCAAATGCCCCCACGTCTCCATGACTAATACACAAACTTCAAGTGCACCAACCTCAACAATGTCCGCATCGCCCAGCGCGGCCTCGCACAGCGCGCAGGTGCTGTTGGCGCTGTAGTGCCGGTACGCGCACGCCTCGCAGAAGATGTGGCGGCAGCGCACCGTGCGGTAGCACGCGCCCGACACCTGCTCGCGCACATGAGCGGCACAGAAAACACCATGTTTATCATAACGCTTCAAGAAGTACAAATATAATTGGAGAGCCAGCTCATCAGTGCGCCCAGCAGCAGCTAGTGCTGTTTGACGGTGCACCCACAGGGTGTGCTGCCCACACAGCTGCAGCACAAGTGCGCATCGTCTGCGCTTGAAACCCACATGAATGTTGCCCGGTGAGTAGCATTGTGCACACATGAGGAGAATATGCGCGCGTGCCACATGGTGCAGCAGGACTGCATCCCAGGCTTGGAGAACTAACTAAAGGTATAACTGGGCATCGCAGTCTGTACGCCCCCCGGATGTGCAGTAGCACATGGAGTGTTGACATTTCGAAAGTGGCGCGGTGTGTGCTAAGGCACCTTGTGCACACAGTTGGTGCGTTTTCCCTGATATAATATGCACGCATAGCTGCCACACAGTGGCGCAAAGCTAGCAGCCTTAAACCTGGGCGCACACACGACGCGCACACAGCGGGCCTCGGCAAACCGCATGAAAGCAGCGTGGTGACTGCTGAGCAGGAGCCGCAGTGACGCATGTGCTGCTGCTGCTGCCACTGCTGTGGCTGCAGAGGTAAGGTGGCGTGTCGCACCTCTTCCCAGCACGCATTGCAGCGCTGCCGCAGGTTTGCCGGCAGCATGGCGGCTCAGCTATCCCACGCCGTGCTGAGCAAGGCTTGGCTGTGGTGTCCACGAAGCACGGTCACGTGCGCTCCCAGCTGCGCTCCCAGCTGCAGAGTGGTGGCAAAGGGAGCACCTGCTGCCGAGACAGCACTGCTGACCTGGAACAGGCACAAGGCAAAACGGCGGGGGGTGTGATTCAGGAAGTGTGCATGCATAACAGTTACGTCAGCAGGGAGCTATGGCAGCAGCGGCAGCGCAAAGGGGGCCACACACAACCCACTGCTGCTGCTGCCATGGTCCGCTGCCTGCTGCTGCCTCCCCGCAGCAGCTGGAACTGCAAGTTGTGAAGCAGGGCCACGCCACGAGCCCTGTGCGGCCGCCCCGCTCTTACATGAGGCGTTCAGGCTCCGGGGGAGCTCTGTGGCCTCGTTCTTCCTGCCAGGGGCGTGTTACTCCCTCCCACCACCGAGGCTGGAGCCCCAGCAGCAGCAGCAGCAATGGCGGGCGCGCCGGAGAAATTATTGTCCTCACCTGACCCTCGGCTCTTGGTTCGGCGAGCGCCCGCCCAGCGGAGACCAGCGACGATGCACCTGTGAGGCAGCAGCTCAGGGGCGACGCGATCTCTGGTGCAGTGCTGGTTTCGTGCGGCTGTGGGCCTCTGGCGGCAATGCTTGCTGTTTGATGCAGATGTTTCCCTCCGTGTGATGACTGGACGACGGGCCCGGGGGAGTGGAGGCGCAGCCCAACCACGGCACCGCTGCGGCAGCCGTTTCGGGCGTCTCACAACGGTGATGCTCCTGCGGCCTGCCACAGCACGCCGCGTGCGACCTGCTGCTGCCCTCTGCCGCTGCTGTGAGAGAGCGCGCTCTGTGAGCGCTGAGCGAAGGCGCGAATTCGAAAGTTTGAACAGGGGGGCCACCAAGACCCCCCGCCCTCCGTCCGCCCGTGGGGGCCCCCACTGGGGGGGGGGGGGGCTTCGTTTCGCAAATGTAACGACCAACAATTCCTGCTCACAATGCCCCAGTACCTTATCTGAGGTGGTGGGGGCTGGCCAGCTGGGTGTGGCAAACGGACGGGGTGGGTGCGCATCACAGCAGGCGTGGTGTTGCCGCTGCGCGGCAGCTTGGTTGCCCTCTAACAGCAACACACCAGCGGCGACGCGTGGTGGCAAACCGGCACACCTGGCGCCCTGCCATGGGGCGGCTCGCGCCACCATCAGCCGCAGCGCTGCTGTTGGCGGTGCTGGTGGCGGCAGGACTGCTGGATGGGCAACAGCGGGGCGCTGTGGCAGCAGCCAGATCAGAAGCTACCTTCCTGCAAAACACCCAGGATGCGCCAGGGTGCAGCGATGTAAGCAGCCCCCACACACTGCATACCGTGTCTACCACTTCTGCGGGAGCAGCAGCACTTTCGCTTTCTTAAGCCAGCCCTAAATCCCAGCTGGCGTCCGGTCGCAGCAAGATGCTACTGTGGTGGTAGCAGCTGGTGCCGTATCCGGTGGCGCGCTGCCCGCTGGACCCGCAAACCACCTGCTTTGCAGTGCAGGTATTGCTGCAGTGGCAACAGAACTCTGCCACGCATCACCGCAGCAGGAGCTGTAGCTACTGCTTGGAGCATTAGCTAATGAGTCCGTGCTGCGACGGTCGTGTGATGCCTGCTGCCTGCTGAGGCGCAGCCGAGGGCAGCGGCCAGTGGGGACCAGATGCCAGGCAGCCCTGCCGTGGAGTTTCAGGGCAGCGTGTCCTCCATCAACATGCAGTGCCACAAGGAGGTGGTAGGGAAGTTCGACGCCGTGGACTCCAATGCACATGGTACGTGTGTATGTATGCATATGGCACATGTACATACATGTACATAATTCGAAGTATCCTGTAGCATTTGTTGTATCGTTTGAGGTATATATGCGGACATGCAGTGCCACAAGGAAGAGGTAGGGACGTTCGACGCCGCGGACTGCAAAGGCACATCTTAAGTGTGTGTACGCATGTACCTCAAAGTATGTTCTTCAAAGAACACAAATATACATTGTGGACTTGAAGTATATGTACTGACATGTCCGTACATGTGTAGACCTCGTGAGCTATGACCACTACATGTATGCCACCTGGTTCACGGTAGCATGTTTGAATGTGTACAGTGTGCCTGTGTGTCTGGGCACTACCACGCCTCTACGCGAGGAAAGCCTTTGGAGGGGTTGCTTATGCCAGCTAGCCGTGGCTGAGGCGAAATGGCACGTTTAAACCACACGTTGGTTTTTGAGCACCGCCCACCCGAAGCACGCTCTGAACAATTCCCTGAAGCACATGATGATGATGAGGCTTTGACCTGGCATTTTGCCCCAGCCACGGCAGTATCTGGGCTTAGCAGCTTTGTAAAGGTTTCTTTCATCTGATGCGACACCCCACAGGCTTCGGCCTGGTGTTTTGCCCCAGTCACGGCAGTATCTGGGCTTAGCAGCCTTTTAGGTTTCTTTCACACATGATGTGTGGCCTTGGCTATCTTACTACTGTCGCACTGCGGATAGCAATGGCATCCCTGGCACGATCTGCTACTCAGCACGACAAGAGAAGTTTTTTCTTCGGCAATTTTCATTAAACATTTTAATGACTATAACATCAAATTCATCATGTCCGGTGCTCAGCGTGCATGCCCCACCACAGCCGGCTAATGCAGCTTGCGGGCTGGGGCAGCTCACTTGATCTCAGTTGGCCCTGCCGACCGCTGGAAGCGCAGCACAACTGACCGCTTGTGTGCTCGCGCCTTGCGTTGTCACCGGCGGGACCGTGGCGCAGTGGGGAACGTGCACAGGGGAGAGTTGGACTGCGCCAGCCTGGGGCTGTCGGTGGACATGCCATCACTCAACTTCAACTTCCAGGTGGGTTGTTGAAGTTGACCTAGTCGCCCTCCGAGTGCTGCGGCAGCAGCTGCGGTGGAAGCCGCTCTGCACCATAGTGCGCTGGGAGCGCATGCCTGGGCTGCAGCTACCGGCCTCTGCATGTGCAGCTGTGGAGCGTTAATCACTGCCTGTGTTGATGTGCAGCTTGCTGTGGACATCAGCAATGGGGTGCCTGTCAATGTGCAGTAACCCTTGATCCTTTGTTGGTGTACATATTTTTTCCTTTTTCCGTTTTCACAGGGTGGTCAGTACCAGGCAGAGCGTGCGCTGGCGGAGCGGTTTGATGAGGAGGGCGGCCGGCAGGTCTGGGTGGGGGAGCTCACATCGCAGGTCAGTTGAAGTTGATGCTGAAGTATTGGTTGTAGTTAATATGTGACCTCGCAACCCAGCTTGATGCGAGGGGAGACGACTGGTCTGGGTGTGGGGGGGTGACAACACGCGTCCTGTGCGCACATTTGAAGTTTGTATACATTTGAAGTTTGTATACATCTAAAAGTACGAGTTGTACAGACACGAGGGCAAGTGGGCAGTGTCCGTTTGAAGTTTGTATTTCGAGGTATGTGAGTCTTTTGAAGAAGCTCTGATGGAAACTTGAATCGTAAAGTAGTTTGTGTGCTGGCGGAACACTTAGACTGAGAATGCCGCCAGCAAGTGCGGGCGGCGGAAGTTGGCAGCAACAATGCCACTGTTCTTGCAGAAGCCGAAGTACTGGTTGGAGTACGGGCAAAGTTTTCAATTGAGCTAGAAAGTGCCAGCACAGTTGAAGTTGTGCTTGAGTTATAAGTTGAAGTACACTGGTGGACCTCTGACGACAAGGGCGGCGAGCTGGTGCAGGCGCGGCTGGCTGAAAACAAAGGTCTGCACTGTTGCGGAAAAAGGCGGTTTTGTTGTTGTTGAAGTAATAGTTGAAGTCAGTACATGTAAATGCGGACCAGGCACGCTTTGTGAGGCTGCGATCTGTGCACGTATACAGACAGTACAGGTACACTGTATGTATGTACTTACAAAGTATGTATGTGAAGTACCTCGAAGTATATACCAGTAGTTCGAACTACGCAGTGTGGTCACGCACTCCGGAAGCAGGGGTACATTTACTGTTATTGTCGCTGTTCACGACAGTAAGCTCATGTAAATTCTACGGTACGGGTGGGGATCATGAGTGTCACGCCACCTACAACTACGGCCGCCCGTATTCACATGGCGCACCCACACGCAGCAGCTGCTACTGTGCCTGCAGCTTGTTGCCAGCGCCATGCGTGGTGGCCTCTGTTGCAGCACTGCGCATCTTTGTCACAACACTCGTGTAGACCGCCCCTCCACCCCCTCCCCCCCTGCGGGTGCTGCAACAACTGCCGTTGCCGAGAAACTGGGACAGCTGGTGGTCACCAATGCTGCTGAGCGCACATACAGTACCTGTAATGCTACCGACCTTACAAGGCAGCTCATGTGCGCTTTTTGGGACGTCGCAGGTGGGGCTCATGGGCGCCGTGTGGGTGTATTATTACGGGTATGAACAGACAGTTTCATGTGTTGTTTCTTATCATGTCGGTGGGGTTCGTAAGCCTCGCGTGGGATGCCGCCTGTGACCCGCGCGTGTTCCAGCTGGCTGCTGTTGCCACTGCTGCTGAGCACACATACTCCACTCGTATTATCACTGTTGGCACACTTAGAGAGACCATTCATGTGTGTTTTGTTCATAACGCAGGTGGGGTTCATGAGCGTCGTGTGGGACGACGCCTGCGACCCGCGCGTGTTCCAGCTGGCCATCGTCACCACTGCTGCTGAGCACACAAACACTACTTGTATTACTATTATTATTGCCGATATTTAGGACAGTTCATGTGTTTTATGCTCATAACGCAGGTGGGGTTCATGAGCGTCGTGTGGGACGACGCCTGTGACCCGCGCGTGTTCCAGCTGGCCGACGTCGCCATTGCTGCTGAGCACACATACACTATTCGCATAATTGCTATTGCAGATATTAAATACAGTTCATGTGTTTTTTTTCATAACGCAGGTGGGGTTTATGAGCGTCGTGTGGGACGATGCCTGTGACCCGCGCGTGTTCCAGCTGGACGTCACCCTGGCTAATGACAACAAGGGCAGCAGGTGGGGGCATGTGCAGTATTGCCATGTACCTCATGTACATAGTGGTAGTCCACCAGTCGTGCAGCAGCAGCATACCAAACTCTGCAGTGCATAGTGCTGGCCATCGCAGTCTTGTCGGCTACCAGCAGTGGACAGCAGCATACTCAACCCTGTTTTTTCCACACCAGCTGCGCTCAGAGTTCAGTGGCAACGGAGTCGATGGCCCTGGCGCGGCAGCGCCAGCGGTAGTCATGTCCAACGTCACCCGTCATGCTGAGCTGCACCCGCAAGCGCGTGTGTTGTTCAGATTGTGTGTTGTGTGTGTACCTGTGCAGTCTGTGGTGCGCTCGTTTACTTGCACTTCCTTTATTTGCACTTGTAGTCGTGCAAGAGCCCAGCAGAAGTAGTAGTCCACTACAGTCGTGTCTAACATCGCCCGCAAGCGCGTGTGCTGTTCAGACTGTGTGTTGTGTGTGTGTGCGCAGTGGTGCGTGGTGCGCTGAGCAGGCATGCCGGAACTCGCCAAGGCCGATCGACTCATACTTCTGAAGTACAAGCTGCACACAGCCTGTGGTGGCGCTGGTGCCGCGACCCTGGCGTCTCACATTGCCCGCAAATGTGAAAGAAACCTAAAAGGCTGCTAAGCCCAGATTCTGCCGTGGCTGGGGCAAAACGCCAGGCCGAAGCCTGTGGGGCGATTTGTGCGGTTCTTTTCTTCGTTTGCGTGTCATCGGCAGCTGCAAGTGCGCGTGTCGTTTCGTCATCTGTGTGTGTGTGTGCGTATGCGTGCTGTCCTGTGTCCTCACAGGCATACCATAACGTCGGTGCCGTGCCAGGAGGGGGGGGGGGTGCCGGGGTGCATGTGGATGGCGGCCGTCAGCACCAACACGCCGGACGAGTACGACATGTTCCGAAGGTGATGTTGAAGTTGGTGCCTACTTCAAAACTTGAAGAAATGTTGTTGAAGTTGTTCATCTGCCTACCTCAGCTCGAAGAAGTGAGCACGGTCGGCGCCGACACGCCGGACTAGTACGACATGTTCAGAAGGTGATGTTGAAGTTGGTGCCTACTTCAAAACTTGAAGAAGTGTTGTTGAAGTTGTTCATCTGCCTACCTCAGCTCGAAGAAGTGAGCACGGTCGGCGCCGACACGTCGCACTAGTACGACATGTTCAGCGGCGCTCTCCTCCTGCACGCCAGCACTCCTCCAACCATTTTTTCTTTGCCGCCATGTGTGTGAGTTCACAGACGCGAACGGGCACTGTCCGGGTCTGTGCGGCGGCCGCTCCCCTGCTGCAAGCCAACATTTTTTAGCACATTCTATTTTTCAACAACAACAAAACCCTGCTACATGTGTGGTTGTTGCAGACGCGAACGGGCGCTGCTGGAGTCTGTGCTGGCGGCGCGCACGCCCGTGCAGCAGGCGATGGACGACGACATAGAGCTGCTGGCGCAGGTCGTGCGTGGCGACGCGGAGGCGCACAGCCACTTCCTCAGGCACGGGGGCAGGCGGTGAGTTGCGCTGAGCAGCTGGTAAGATTCGACTTCAACTAGAGGAAACTTCAGTTACGACTGAGCAGGGCAAACAGCCTTCTCCTCAGGCATAGACGCAGGCGATCACTTGCCCGGCGCTGCTGCGTCAATGTAAACTTCAACTTGTGAGTTGAGCAAACTACAACTTCTGTTCAATCGCGAACAATAGGTGTACACACATATACAAGCACTGTCAGCACTGCACGTGACGCAGCTCAGCAGCCCTGTGGGCAGATTTGATATGGTTCGGTGAGGGTTTGGTTCGGTCCGGTTCGGTTCGGCTGGGGTTCGGAAAAGTTCGGGGGTTCGTTCGGGCCCGGCTGGCGAAAGTGCCGAACCGAACCGAACTGAACCCGAACCCACTCTCTAATATGTATGCACTGTACCATTTGATAGGCCACACACACACGGGTACTCCAACAGGTCCACTGTTGCGATGCACTGCACGCCGCAAGCAACCGTACGTTAGTGCACATAAACATACACTGCAAGTGCATGTTTATACCATTTTTGTTAGTTGCATGCCCGCTTGCGGCACCTCTTGCTTTTGGCTGCACGTGGCTCATTACTCGTGGCATTCCCCTACTGCCCGCCCTCTCCCGGCGCTCTCAGGTACCGAGACGAACACACCGCCGCCGCCCTCCCCTCCCTCGCAGCCAACCCACTCCACGTGCCAGGCCTTGTCCAGCCCCGCCTCTCCCAACGCCTCGCCTGGGGCCTCCTGTGCGTGCTGCTGCCCTGGGCCGCCGCCCGCGCCCGCCGCGCAGCCCTCTCCCGCGGGTGGAGCGACGCTCCCCCCCGCAGCGCGCGTGGCGCCGCCTGGACCGTTCTCAGAACTGCGGAACGTGCCGCGCGCGCCGCGGCGCTCGCGAACGCGCTCGCGTTCCTGGCGCGCGCGCGGTTCCCCACGCTCGCGGACCGCGCCCTGGGATTGAGACTGGTCCCGGGAAGCGCGGAGGGTTCCGCGGCGCCGCGCCCCATCAACTATGCATTTTTGTCGCGCCGGCTGCTCTGGGAGCATGGTGCGAGCCTGGCGGCGGCGGCGGCGCCGGTGGTGCGCGCCGCGGGGCTGCCTGCGAGGGCGGCGGTGCTGCGGCGCCGCCTCGCCCGCACCCCCTTTGGCAGTTTCATAAGCGGTTACAGTTACGGTCCTGGGGGGGAGGGGGAGGGGGGACAGGGGGGGGGGGTGCGCGGAGTGCGGGGTGGTGTGTGCGCGACAGCCGCACGCCGCGGACTGCTGCGGCCGCACGTTCTGCTACTACTGCGTGAGGGTGGCGTGCCAGGACGAGGCGGAGTACGCGTGCCCGGGCTGCGGCGCGCGCTTCGGGAGGGCGGCGCCGTGGCTGGCGGCGGCCGGCGGCGACGGCGCAAGCGGGTCTGCAGGCTGACGGTGGTGGCTTGGTGGCGGTGGTGCGCGCGTAACCAGTTGCGCACACACCGCGCATGGCCTCTGGCGCGTGGGTGGGGTCGACACCAGCGGCGCCACCGCATGGCTGCCGTGGCCATGGCAGTGGCGGCACGTGTGCACACACAGTGCGTGCACGGCATTTGTGCGCGGCAATTTGCGTGTGGGTTAGCAGGACGGCGTCCTGGCTGGCGGCGGCAGCTGCGGCGGCGACGGCAGTGGCGGCGGCGGCAGCAGAGTGATGGCGTGGTCGCGGCAGCTGCGGCACCCGCCACAGCGCGAGTGTGCGCAACACACAGCGTGTGTGCTTTGGGTGCTTTGCGCAGTGGCTGGCGGCGGCTGTGGACAGCGGTCCTGGCTGGCGGCCAACGCCGGCGGCGCCACCCCCGTCTGGTGTGGTTGGGGTGGCGGCGGCGGCCGCGCCTGGGTGTGTGGGTACTGGAAAAGTTGACGGGGGGGCGCTGCTCAGCAGCGCGCAAGCCAGTTGTGCGCCAGGTGTGCGTGTGTACATTATGTACACACGCGTGTATGTATCATGTGTATGTAAATGTGTGCCACATATTCTGGGACTTGGCGCGCCCGCAAGCGCAGTTGACACTAAATGTCTACTACTACTGTAGTGCTCCTGTACTGCTACAGTAGCACAGCATGTCAAGTTATACTTGAAGTGTAGATATATATATATATATCATGATGGATGTGAGCGCATTTATGATGTCACATGTTGTTGTGCTGTATGGGTGCCTGCGCGCAACCCGCCCGCTGCTTGCGCCAGTGCACCCCTTCTCACATTTCGTGACCCACTATTAGTGCTGTACCGACACGCTGGGCTTACATTGGAGTGCATGTGGGTGCATGCCATGCTGAGCATTGTGACCTTGTCGGCTAGCAACAGGGGAGGCAGCATGCCTGGTTGTGCTTTTCCCAGTCGCGCACACCGTGTGCACAGGGCTTTCCGCACCCCAGGCAGAGTTTAATATAAATTCGTCAGCATTGCTCGCTCCTGCCCAAGCTTGCACACCACCGCCCTGCCCCCATCACATGCATGCTACAGCAGCGCGTTTGAACCTACCCGTCACGGAAATGGCGCCACCAGCAGACAACCCATGGCTTTAATTGTGAGCATTAGATGACAAACCATGGCTTTGGCCGTGTGCATAAACGACAGTACTTTTATTAACTCCGCTTAGGGCGCGAAAAGCCCTCAGCACACGGTGCGTGCGTGACCAGAAAAAGCATGATCAGACACGCTGTTGCTAGCAAACAGGCTGGCAATG
Organism: Ophiocytium majus; assembly: GCA_032358315.1. Taxonomy (NCBI): domain Eukaryota; class Xanthophyceae; order Mischococcales; family Ophiocytiaceae; genus Ophiocytium; species Ophiocytium majus. Next base: position 37 of record JAULBY010020121.1, on the reverse strand, counting down.
CTCAGCACAGTGTGTATACTCTAAGGAAAGCCTGGCA
>JAULBY010020120.1:0-48923 GCA_032358315.1 Ophiocytium majus | reverse complement strand
GCCACGATGGCGATGAGAAAACGCATGAGATCCTCCAAGAATCAAAATGGGTGAGGTGGTTTACCACGCTCACCCACAGGAGGACAAAAAGAATCTAGTATTTAACGCCGCAGCCGTAGGCTTTAGTTGAGCCGAGCAAAATCTTCTGACCGTTCAGAGTTGCGTCAAGCGCATTGGCCACGTAGTTTGTGGCGCCAACAATATCAGCTTTGTCCGCGGTGGCTTTGTCGTCGATCGCGCCCTGGTAGGCAATGCGACCTTCTTTGTTGATCACGAACATGTGGGGAGTGACTTTCGCTTCAAAAGCGCGACCCACTGTGCCATCTACATCCAATAAAATTTCTGTAGCTGCCGAATTGTTCTTCTTCGCATCGGCCAAGGCGCCTTTGGCGTCGACGTAACCCTGTTTGCCGACCGCTGAAGAGATCACCGAGAGCCACACCACGCCCTTGGCGACAGCGTCTTTCTGGAGTTTTTGCATGTTGTTTGAGACGTAGTGCTTACGAACAAACGGACAGCCGTGGTTCAACCATTCAAGGACAACCACTTTGCCTTTGAATGACGTGAGGGAAATATTTTTTCCACTGGCGCTTGGCAAGATGAAGGCCGGAGCGAGGTTGCCGTTTTCAACAGCGAAGGCGCTGAGACTAAAGAGGCACAGGATGGCAGCGAGGATTTTCATTTTCTACTCCTTGAAGTTTGGTTTGAAGACTCATGTCCGTGAACGCCACTGTGAGGAAGCACCACAACTGCGCCTCTTCCTCTTCAGTGAACTTCACATCACGGGGTAAATCTTCCGCCATGGCCAGGAGTCGGGCCAGCTGATTTTCGCGATTTCGCTCGATTGTTAAAGGCGTGTTGTAATTCGTGAGTGTCTCTTGCCAGACGAAATTCATCAGGCCCTTCTCTGGTGCGTCGTAGAACTCAATGACTTCCCAAAGATTCTTGAACACCCCGTTATGCATGTAGGGATCGGTGATCGCGATGTTGCGCAACGGAGAGACCCGGAACATATACTTGTCTTCGTCTTTACCGGTGACATTGTAGAGACCCAGATCATCCGTGCCTGGCAGACCCAACTGCGGTGTACCGACGGCATCCCAATCAAGGGCAGAGAGATGCATGCCGCCGTGGCAGTTAGCACATTGGCCTTTGTCGAAATAAACCAAGGCACCTTTCTTCATCTCTTCCGAGAGCACAGTGAGTTCGCCATTCAGGTAGCGATCCCAGGGCGTGTTGCCGGCCCAGAAAGCATGCCGCTGAAATTCCGCGAGTGCATTGCCGACGTGACCGATGTTGACGTCGGTTGTGCCGAACGCATCCATAAAGAGCTGGCGGTATTTATCGGCGCGCACTCCATTCATGAGACGGTTCACCACATTTTTCCAGGCTTCAGCGCGAGAGAGCGGTGAGCCTTGGCCGAGCATTTCTTCGGGAGTCGCGATCGGAAAGAGCGCCTGCACCGCCAACACAGAATCAAGTGTGGTGGCGATGTCTTTCAATTCCGGGTTGGCGCCATTCAAACCGGCCTCGGGTGTATTCCAAAAACCCTGCTCATCTTTTGAAACGCGACCATCCCAAAACAAGTGAGTGGCACTGTCGACGCCGAGGTTATAGAGCGGAGGAGTGTTACGCAAAAGTACGGCGCCGCTGGCCTGGTGGCGCATGGTCCCCATGCCGCGGGCGCCTTCACCCAAGGAGAGGGGAAGACCATCGCCAGTGCCGAATGCCGGCGAGTGGCACTGCACGCAGTTGGTGTTGTTTTTTCCAGAGAGCAAAGGATCGGTGAAGAGATTTTGTCCTAAGACATAGACCGCTTCTCGCTTCGGAGTCGGGTTCTCCATGGGAACCATCTCGAACTCTTTGATGTAGGCCTGGAGTTTTTGATCCATGCTGGTGCCGGACTTGGCAAACGAGAGAGATGAAAAAAGTGTCAAAGCCACGAGTGATAGCATGAGAGTCCCCAGAATTTAGATGGGTGAGAACATATGTTTGGGCTATCAAACTGTCATGGGAAAAATTCTGCTGCCGTGCATTGAAATGAAATAATTACCGAAAGTTGCCTGGGGATATTACACTTTAAGCATACCCTTGCATGGAGGCATGGATGCGCATGAAGTACCTGGGCCACTTAGGCCTGATCTTAGTCGCCGGTTTACTCGCCACATTTCTTCCCCACGTCGAGCAACTCAAAGTCGGGGGCCCGCTGAATACCGGTGACACCGCGTGGATGCTGACAGCTTCCGGACTCGTGCTCTTGATGACTCCAGGTTTGTCGTTTTTCTACGGCGGCATGGTTCGCAAAAAAAACGTCATCTCGACGATGTTGCAATCTCTCGTCGCGTTGGGTGTCATCACCGTGGCGTGGATCGCCGTTGGGTTTTCATTATGCTTCGGTGAATCCATCGGCGGAGTGATCGGCAATCCGCTGACGTATTTCATGTACCAAGGTGTGGGCATGCAGACCCATCCGGATTTTTCACCGACCATTCCTTTCGCGCTCTTTTCTCTGTTCCAATTGAAGTTCGCCATCATCACACCGGCCTTGGTTTCAGGTGCGTTCGCTGAGCGCGTGAAGTTTTCAAGCTACATGGTGTTCATGGTGCTGTTCTCGCTCTTCATTTATGCGCCGCTGGCGCATATGACCTGGCACCCAGAGGGAATTTTGCGTAACTGGGGCGTGTTGGATTTTGCCGGCGGAACCGTGGTGCATATCTCTGCGGGGATGGCGGCGCTGGCGGGCTCGATTTATCTTGGCCCTCGCAAAGAACTTTCTCACGACGCCGCTAACATTCCGTTTGTGATTCTAGGCACGGGCCTGTTGTGGTTCGGTTGGTTTGGTTTCAACGCCGGCTCATCGCTTGCAGCGAACGAAACGGCGGTGCTCGCATTCTTGAACACCAACACCGCATCCGCGGTGGCGATGTTGACCTGGATGTTCTTTGATCGTTTGCGTGGTCGCGCTTCGTCGGCGATGGGCGCATGTATCGGCGCGGTGGTGGGACTCGTCGCGATTACACCAGCGGCCGGTTTTGTCAGCGTCGGTGCGGCGATTCTCATTGGCTTCATCGCGGCGTTGATTTCAAACGTCGCGTTGAGCATTAAGGCGAAGTCGGGCGTCGATGATACCTTGGACGTTTTCCCATGCCACGGTTTGGGCGGCATCGTGGGGATGATTCTCACGGCGGTGTTTGCTAAAGATGTGGGGTTGCTCGCGGGTGAAACGAAAACCTTCTGGTATCACTTGCTCGCACTGGCAATCGTGATGGTGTTCGCGTACTGCGGGTCCTACGTGCTGTACATCGTGTCGAACGCCATCAAGCCTCTGCGGGTGAATGAAGAGGAAGAGCGCCAGGGCTTGGATCTCTCGCAGCACGGGGAAAGCGTTTAAATTTCCATTGAAGCGCCACCTATAAAAGGTGGCGTTTTTATTTGCGCCCACGACTTCCGCGCTCAGGTATTTCAAACCTTTATAGTTCAGGTTAGGACCACCGATAAGCCTTGGTGATTTTATGTCTCCAAGGAGTGCCTGTGCGCGTTCTCTTTATTCTCATTGGTCTTTTAGGACTCGCATCTTGCAGTCAGAAAAGCGCCAAGGTGAAACTCGATCTCTCCTCATCCTTCGTTGTCAGCGGACCCGTCGCCTTCGGAACCAAAGCTGATGGTGGCCTGATGGTGTGGGGTATCTCTACTAATGGATATAGTTTCTCGCGGGTTCTCTCCAGCTCCACCAACATCGAGCTCGAGATTCCCAACGGGCAGTGGACCTTCTCAGCAGTGGCGTGGGAGAGCTCGACCAACACGATCTTTGATCGTGACCAAATTCGCTGTGCACGTTCTGCCCAGGAGGATCTTAATGGCGAGGAAGTGCAAGTCGACCTCGTGCTTACCGCCGCCAACTGCGGTTCGGTCAATTTCCAAGGCACCTCTTCTTCAGTCTCCTCCTTCTTGCGAGTGAATCTCTGTCAGAGCACGGCCGAGGTCACGAGCGAAAACGATTCGTGTACCAACGATCCCCAGTCCGTGTCTCGCAAACACGGCAAGGCCCCGGCCATGTCGGTGCGCGTGCGCCTCGATGAGTTCGACGCCTTCGGTGGCCGAGTCTCGTCGCAAGGGCCTGGACTTTCCCGCTGCGTGACCTTGCCCACGAACACGCTCAACGGATGGTGGGGAACGTCCCCGCCGGATCTTTCGATTCCCGTTGGAGACCCGGCGAACCCGGCGAGTGCGCCGTTTCGCACCACCTTCGAGCTTTACCAAGCGAGCACGGACTGCGGGACGACCGGTAGCACAGATCTCGTGCCGGTGACACTCCCGAACGGGCTCGGCTCGCAAGTGGGTGGCCACAAATACTTCGGGGTGGGTGGCTCGCACCACGTGTACCTCAACGTTCCTGACGAAATGATCTGCAGCGGCCGCACAGACCTATCGCCCTTTGCCGGTGGGACCGGTACCTATGAGTACCCGTATCTCATCTGTTCCGCTGAGCAGCTCTATGAGATTCATGCTAACTCGAGCTACCTGACGAAATCCTTCCGCCTTCTGACGGACGTGGATCTTAATCCTTTCACCAAGGGCATCGCGACTTCTGCGCCGGCCTGCTGGGAAGACGGTCAGAACTGGCAGCCGATCGGCTACGACGCAAGTTGCGCACCGATCGCCAACGGTTTCCGGGGCAGCTTCTTCGGCGGCGGCCACAGCATCACGGGCATGCGCATGCACATAAACTACCCGAAAGTCGGCTTCGTCGGAGAGTGGGTACCGACGAACACGTCCTACCACCAGATCACGGATTTGGTGTTCGTAGATCCCGAGGTCGAAGGCAATAGTCACGTTGGCGCCGTCGTAGGTGATAAGAGTGGCACGTTCAGTTCCCTCGTCGGCAACATCGAAGTGCGCGGTGGTGAGATCCACGGACGCAAGGTCTCGACGTTTTCCAACGTCGGCGGCGTGGTCGGCTACGCCAACCGCACCCAGCTCATCAATCTGAAAACTTCGCGGGTCAACATCCAAGGCGAAGGTCTGTATATCGGCGGAATCTTTGGGCAAAGTCTCCAAGCCGAGGTGCTGCTCAAGCTCGTCTCGCGCAGCTACGTCGGAGGTCCCGAGTGGTCCCAGGCCAGTAAGGTAGGGGGCATCGGCGGTTACGTTACCAGCAGCATCCTGAATGCCAACAAATTCGGCGAATGGGCGAGCGAGAGCATCGTGGTGGGCTCGCAGTTTGTCGGAGGCCTACTTGGGGCGTGGGGCAGCACGAGTTCCGAGCCGCTCAAAAACGTCTACGCAGCCGGTTCGATCACCATCCGCGGTGAGAGCGCGGATCATCTCGGGGGTCTCTTTGGTGGAAACTATGCTGGCGCAACTTTGGACAAGGCTTACTTCGCCGGCAGTCTGCTCAACGATGCCAAGGATCCCACCTGCGGCGGCACTTGCAACGTCGGCTGGCTGAGCGGTCAGGCGCAGGCCATGACTTTAACGAGTACCTACGTGATGACCGAATCATCCGGTGGCCACGACTCTCTCTTGGTGCGCTCGAGCTACGGCGACGATCCGGACGGGCCAAGCGGAAATGCACCGTTGGCACCGACGCCAGTCTCGCCTTCGAGCATTTTTTCGGTGGGTGTCCTGAGTCCGTTGACCTCGGGTTCCTGGGTGCATACGAGCGGCGACAAGCCCCGCCTGGTGTTTGAGAAACATCCGTGCTCTGCGGACGCGGATGCGAACGGCATCAGTCCCCGCTCCACTCTTGCTTCCCAAAATGACTACTGGGGCACGGCCGCGAAGCCAATGATGATCTGTCGCCTGGACCAGTTCACCGAAATCGGGACCGAACTGACCGCCGGAAAGATCGGTGTGATCGTCGGTGCGCTCAACCTGGGATCGGCGAGTCCCCACGTGAAACCCAGCATCGTCTCCGGCGCGTACCTCACGGGTGAGGGGGGCTACATCCACGGCCTGCGGCGGACCGAATCGCCAGGCTCTAGTTTTAGCTGGGCCCCCTTCCAAAACATTAACGGCGTCCTGGAGAACCTCATCATCGCCGGCATTGATCTGCGTGCCGAGACGGCCGTGGCGAGCTCTTCGATCTCGGGGCTGGCGGTGTTGAACGGCGGTTCCGTTAAGAATGTCAAGCTCGTCACCGGGCACCTGTACCACAACGACATGGACATAAGTCTCAACGGCCTCGTCGGCAGTAACATGGGCGTGATGACAGAGGTGGGGTTCGAAGGGACCTTGGCCGCGAACAGCGGCGCTCCTAACGTCAACATCGCCGGCTTCGCACAATCCAACAGTGGCACCATCCAAGACTCCGAAGTGGCCGGGCGCATTCTCTTGGGCAACGGCGGTAACTACATCGGCGGCGTGGCGCGGACAAACTCCGGCTTCATCAAGCGCGTGAGTGTGGCATCGAAGCTTACCTCTGCGTCTAACTCAAACGCCGCGAACGATGTGGGCATGGTGGCCATCACCAACTCCGGCACCATTCAGGATGTGCACGTCACCGCCGAAGCCGACTGGCGCGCGCGGTTTTCGAGCAACGTCGCTCAGATCGCTGTCACCCAGTCCGGTGGAGCATCGGTGTTGAAGCGCGTGATCGTGGATGGGTTCCTGTACGACACCCAGAACTCGACCTCATTTGCGAACGGTAATCTCAACTTCGTGAAGACTGTTGGCGGTACCATGACGTCGCTGGTCGTGGTGCCGGCCGGACGTTTCATCGCCGAGGCTTCGCCGTCGCAGATTACGAGCTGCAGTGCTGGCTCGCCCAACTTGGTTATGCACTCCAGCTTCTCGATGCCGTCGGCATTCAATTCGACCGGCTACTGGGTTCCGAGCATGCTCGCGGCCAACAAAATCGTCTGGGCGGTGTTCGACAATGGTGACGGTTACTTCCGCTACGCCCGCGTGACCGATTGGACGGAGCAGACGAGCGATGCGGTGACGCTGAGCCAGGACTGCTTGGCATTAGGCTTCGGCGTGACGACGCGGATCCGCTTTGTGCAAGACTTCGATGGGACCTTGGCGAATGCCATCGGTAACGTCACGACGTCTCCCTACGTTGGTTTCCAGGAAAGCACCTATCGCTTCAGTACCAGCTATCTCACGGGCCCCGACTGGAACGAGAACATCACCGACGCTCCTGTTTCCAATACGGTCATCGCTCGCGAGACGCCGGGCATGGAGTGGATTTTGGACATCATGGGCGAGTATCTCGACACCGGAACGAACACGACCCCGCTCCCCATCTGGGAAGTCGAGGCGGACGAAAAGATCGAGCTCTTTAGAATTAAGAAGTAGAGGAAGGGGCTAGAGTAGCCCCTTCAAATTTTCTTTCGAGGCGTCTTCCACCACTTTATGCAGCGATCCCCCGTGGGAATCCATGGTGACTACGACTGGAAATTTATCCACGGACAATTCCCAGATCGCTTCCGGTGAGCCGAACTCTTCCAGATACACACCATCGACAGATGTGATGCGTTCCGCGAGCACTTGCGCAGCTCCACCGATGGCGTGGAAATAAACCGCACCGTACTGCTTGCAGGCCTCAAGAGTTTTGGGGCCCATGCCGCCTTTACCGATGACACCGACGATGCCGTGATCGCGCATGACTTGCCACTGGTACGGCTCCTCACGAATAGAAGTTGTCGGCCCTGCAGCGGTGACGGTGTATTTGCCGTGTTTGTCTTTCATCACCACGGGGCCGCAGTGATAAATAATTTGGTCTTTGAGATTCACCGGGCTCGGATGACCCTCGTGCAAGTATTTATGAACCGCATCGCGGCCGGTGAAAAGTTTTCCAGTGATGAGCACCATGTCGCCGACTTTAAGTTTGCGAACGGCTTCGTGCGAGAAGGGGTAGGTTAGTTCGATCATATTAGTACAACCATTTTTTGAGTTTCATAGTTTTCGTATCGATGACAACACCTTGGCGACGGAAGGCCCAGCACATGTAGCTGACACTCACGATGAAGGAGGCCGGCACTCGGTTACGATGATCCATCAAGCACTCGAGGATCGTGGTGGTGCCACCAAAGCCCATGGGGCCGATGCCGAGCTTATTGCAGGTTTCGACGATCTCTACTTCAAGTGCGGCAAGCTCTTTAACTTTTGAACGTTCGCCCATTTTGCGGAAGAGTTGTTTCTTCGCATGCGCATGAGAATCTGCGCGATCACCGCCGACGCACACACCGAGCACACCCGGGCCGCAGCCTTTGCCTTGCGCTTTCACGACGGCATCCAAGACGACTTTGCGAACGCCATCGAGATCACGGCCGGCCGAGAGGCCCGTGTCAGGGAGTGAGTATTGGGTGGAGACGTTTTCGCAACCGCCGCCCTTGAGCATAAGTTTCACTTCAAGGGTTTTCGCCGAGTGTTCGACAAAGTGAATGGACGGATGGCCCGCGCCGAGATTTGTTCCCGCGTTTTCACCGGTCAGTGAGTTCACGGAGTTTTCGCGCAAGTAGCCTTTCTTCGTCGCATTCGTCACGGCCTTATGAATTTGTTTAATGAACGGCGTCTGATGAAAGCCTGGTGGGTGATAGATGTAGAACACCACGGTACCGGTGTCTTGGCAGAGTGGCTGGCTCTTGGTTTTTGCGAGGCCGATATTATCCGAGATGATATTCATGGCATACGAGGCGGTGGTGTTGGGCTTTTCCACACCTTTAGCTTTTTCAATCGCGCGATCCACGTCGGCGGGGATCACGGTGCTCGTGACACGGATCAACTCAACCAAAGTCTCAATCGCTTGAGCTTCACTGGAGAGTTTTTTCGGTGCCGCTTTTTTAGCCGCCACTTTCTTCGCGGGTTTTTTCACAATTTTTTTCTTGGTTTTTTTAGCCACGTTCTTTGCTCCTCAGTAGGTCGATGCGCAGAAATTTTCCCATGATTTTGAGGCAAAAGCTAGACAACCTTGACGCCAAAAAAGATACGCCCATCTTGTGTGTAGGAATTAGAACTTCGAGGAGGATTTATGCTGCAGTTCGAATTAAGACAATCAGATTTGAATCATTTTTTTGGCGCGCGTGACAACAACGTGCCGGCCTGCGAAATAGTGGACAGTGTTAGTGCTCTAAGTGTGAGTTTGGATGTTCCCGGATTTCGCAAAGAAGACATTGAGCTCGAGGTGAAGGAGCGGCACCTCCACATCATAGGCACGCGGACTTTCAAGGCCCGCGACGAGAAAGAGAAGGTGCTGCGCCAGGAACGGCGCTTCGGAAAGTTTCACCGTGCCTTTGCGCTGCCTGATGGCATCGATGAGCAAAACATCACGGCCAAGTTCACGGACGGGGTTTTAGAGATCACCATTCCCAAGACGCAAGTGGTGACTCGTAAGATCTTAGTGAACTGACTTTGACACATCCTTTGGAGACAGGTCATGCTGTCTTCAAAGGATTTTCTATGACCATCATGCACGTTGAGTATCAAGGTAAACTGCGCACCCGTGCGCTGCACGTGGATTCCGGCGCCCAACTTTTGACCGATGCTCCGAAAGACAACAACGGTGAAGGCCAGGCCTTTTCACCGACGGATCTGTTGGCGACATCGCTCGCGAGTTGCATGCTCACCATCATGGGCATCAAAGCGCGTGGCCTGGAACTAGATATCGCCGGCACTCGTTGTGAAGTGGAAAAAATCATGCAGCCGAGCCCACGGAAAGTCGCCGAGATTAAAGTGAAGGTGGCGTGGGGAGGGCAGGCGCTGACGGCGGAACAGAAAGCAACTCTGGAGCAGGCGGCGCTGACGTGTCCGGTGTTTTTATCTCTGGATCCGGCACTAAAGAAGACGTTGAGCTGGGAGTAAGCGGACTCAACGCCAATCGAATAGCTTCCTCGAGAGGAAGCTCCAGTGACAGGCGCGCCGCTTTGAGCGCGCGGTCAGAGTTTACCGCGCGGCTACTGACGGTTTTGCCTACCAGCGAAATGTACTCATCACCTGTTTCCAGCAGAATTCTTTTCAACTCTGCTCCCGAGAGCTCTTTGTTCAGTTGTAAGCAGCGCGCGGCTAAGTTGGCCACGTGAGGTGCCGCCATGCTCGTTCCACTGGCGGGAGTTTGCGCAAGTCCTGCTTGTTGGGCGTAGACGGTTGGTATCACCGACATCACGCCGACACCCGGCGCGGCCACGTCGACCGTGGTCTCACCCCAGTTTGAAAAACTTGCCAAATATTCACCGTTCAGGGCCGCCACACTGATGACGTGCGGACGACGAATGCGCGAAGGGAAGTGGTGGTGGATGTCATTGTTCTGCCCGGAGTTCCCTGCCGAAAAGATGAACAGCGTGGTGGGGTAGCGTGCCAGAATACGATCGGCCCGCTGGTAGATCGACGCGAAGTACGAATCCACGATCTCCTTGAGTTTGATCTCATCGAGCTCGAGGCCGGTGATTTCTTTGTGCCACTCCGCGAAGCGGCGGTGGATATGTTTCTCGGTCACGCCGTAGGACGCATTCACCACGCGGATGTTGTGGAGATTTATCCAGGCGAGCATCTTACGCATCTTTCTCACGATGCGTTCTTCGGAAAGACTGACCTGGCGACGAAACTCGGCTTCGGAGTGTTTTTGGATCGGAGAGAGCTGCGCCTGAGTGGTTTCATCCACGACGAGCGTCGGCACGGCAATACCGAGTCCTCGCACCGGAAACACTTCGATGCCTTCGCCCTCCGCCAGCAGAATTCCGGTGACCAGGGTACCGTGGGATTGTTTTTTAAAACGGCCTAGCTGCTGTTTAAAACGTGGGTCGGCGTTCTTGCTTTCGAGCCACGCGCGCTCACTCGATGCGAGACCTTGCTGATGGGACTTGGCCTTGAGGGTGCGATAGAACAGCACTTCCTGCAGCGCGACTCCGTCGATGAGGGAAGATTTCAGGTGCTCGTTGTCGTTAAAATTCCAACCGGCAAAACCAGGCAGCGCGATCGCTCCCTCTTCATCGGTCTCGCCTAATTTTAAGCGGGGGCGCAGCGCCTGGTTATCCAGATCAAAGCCCGTGTCAATGACGGCCACGGTCACGGTGTGCGCAGCGAGATTCGCAGAGAAGAGGAGCAAAAACCAGGCCCATTTCATGGGACCGATTGTGCCACATCTGCTACGCTTGTGATTCATGAAAACGCTGGCGCAAAAAATTCTTTTTCTTCGACAGCAAACGCTGAAGGCACTGGATCAGTTTTTTCAGTTGCGCCCGATCACTGATGTGCCGCGCGAAGGTGCCGACGTGCTGTATCTTCAGGGCCTCACGCCGGAAGCGCTCTACACGTCCTATCATGATTTGCTCGAGGTCATGCCGTGGCTCTACCAACAAGGTGCGCGCCGATGGTGTGATGTGGGCTGTGGTGTGGGACGCACGTGCTTGCTGTGGGCCTGGCTGTTTGAAGACGGCGAGGCCCACGGCGTAGAACTGGTCCCCGAGAGATTGGAGGAAGCGCGCAGTGCGGCCCGCAGTCTACCGGCGCCCCACACGTATTGGATCGAAGGTGATTTTGCTTCCCCTTCACAAAAACTTCCCGAAGCGGATGTGTATTTTATTTATCTCGCCACCGGCCCCCAGTTGGATGCGCTGCTGGCAAAGCTGAAGCGTCGCTCGACGCCGGCCTGGATCGTCGTGGTGGAGTCTCACGGGGATTTGAAACCCCGCTTGCAGTGGGAAGCGTGGTGGTTGGCCCCGACGGCGAATCGTTTTGCTCTGCAGTCGCAGCGCCACGATCCGTGGCTACAAGTTTACCGCACGCGACCCGATCATCCGGTGCTCTTGCTGGAAGATGCGTGGGAAGGACGGACGGGTTTGTTGCCCAATGAACTAGCGTTGCATCCATCGCCCTTGGGCTATTTGTTGGGAAAATCTTTTCAGCGTCACTGGGAATTAGTCGTCGAAGAGAACGGTGAGAAGTGGACCATGGAAACCCTTGGCCTTGCTTGGCACAATCCACAATCTTTACAAGGTCAGCATCCGCCGCGCCAAATCGAGTGGTCCAAGGTCACGCTTGGCCTGCGCCGCTTGCCGGAAGATCTTCCTTATCGTCAGTGGGCCGATTGGCGGCGCCATGAGACGTTGTTGCGGTATAGCGGGCCGGGTGGAGACGGGCGGCGAGTCAAATTGCGTAAGATCTTTCTTTCACCTCTACCTTGTCTGGAGTTTTCAGATGGGGTCCGCGTACAATGGCAGCACCTCTCTAACCTGGATGTCGACGGATGAAGTACGTACTTTGCTTATTGTTGGTGGTCTCGTGCGCTCACAAGGTCACCACAGATGGTGGTCAAGCGACTTATGATCCTGCGGTGTTTGAGAGTTTGAGCCCGCAAGAATTGCCGACCTACGCCCAGACCGTAGTGAAGCGTGAAACCCGTGATCCGGATGGCGTCACGTTGGCACAGTTTCGCCAACATCCGGGAGGCCAGATTCGTAAAATCGGTGTGGTCATCTTCGAAACCGAGCTGCAGCCATCGCGCTCAGGACTCGCCAGTGATCGCAACGTCTACTTGAGTTTGCGTGGAAAACAAATTCTCACTGAACAGCTGTGGGGCATCTGGGACCGCGAGTTGCGGCGCCTGACGGCCGGAAGTGTGGAGTTGGCCAAGCGGCAAGAACTCATCGACGCGAAAAGTTTTGCCAGCGCAGGCTCCACTGAGCCGGATTATGTGATGAAGCGCGCGGGCCAGCTGTCTGACGAAGATGTCTTCTGGAAGCAACCAGGACAGGCGATCCCGAAGGACACTCTGGTGCAACCTGCAAACTACCGCGACCTCGGTATCGTGTTGGTGCCGGCCTATGAACTGATGGGAGGTCCTAAGCCATCCCAGCATCAGCATCACTGGGTGAACGATCTTTGTAAGGAGCTCAAGCTCGATGCGGTCCTGCTGGTTTCGATCGGCGCGGAATGGCGTCGCGGGGATGTTGATAAGCGCACCAAAGCGGTGATCCCTGAGGAGATGAAGGTTCGCCCGCAGGCGACGTTGCTCTATCCGTGGCATCGCTACCACACCATCGGCGAGTCGTTGGGTAAAAGAAATCTTCCGAAGCTCAACATCCCGCTGGCGAGCTACAGCGTGAGCAGTACGCAGCCAGTGAAAATCACGCACGCGGAAGCAGACGAAAGCTTTTCGTCCGCGTCCACCCATGTCATCGAACCGCTGCGGACCACCGCCTCACGGCTCTCGAGTTTGGTCCTCGAACGCATCGTCTCCGATATCCACCAAACACACCAAGGCCAGTAGTTGCTGCGAGAAGAGTACCTCAAGCGCATAAAATTCATCGTCCAGTTTGGGCGCGGGATGCACTCCGTGGGTGCGCCGGCGCACTCGCTCGAGGCGGCGATGAATGCGCTCTGTGAACGCCTGGGTCTCAAGGGTTCTTTCGTTTCTATTCCCACGGCGATCTTTTGCTCTTTCAGATTCTTGGACGATGAAGTCACGCGCATCGCCCGGGTCGAGCCCAGCGGTGTGAACCTCGGTCGGCTGACGAAAGTGGATCAGGTCGCCCAGGATGTGATCAGAAATAAAATGGGTGTGGACGAGGGGAGTCAGCGGCTCGAAGAGATTTTCAACAGCACCGAAAAATTTCCCAGCTGGGTGACCATCCTTTGCTTCAGCCTCACGTCCGGCGGCATGCTGACTCTCTTTGGAGGTTCCTGGGGTGATCTCCTTGCAGCACTGCTCGTTGGTGCCTTGATCGGCGTTTTGTCGCTACCGAAACATTTTGGCCTGGTGTCGCAGTTGTACGAAGCCTTCATGGCGCTCGTCGCGACATTACTGGCGACGTTGTTCGCGAAAGTTTCTCCGGATATCAATGTGAGTGTGGTGATCCTCGCTTCACTCATTATATTTATCCCCGGCCTCAACATCACCATCTCCATCGCCGAGATTGCCACGCAGAATCTCACCAGCGGCACCTCGCGCTTAGTGGGTGGGTTTATGATTCTCTTGAAGCTCGCCTTCGGCGTCTTTGTCGGGAGCAAGCTCGCGGCGCTTATAAGTGTGAACGGTCTGGCGTACACTTTTGCGGCGATTCCGAGTTGGGTGATGATCATCACCGTGCCGGTGACGGCGGCGATGTCCACGGTGGTCTTCAAAGCAGAGTGGCGGGAAGCGAAGTGGATCACGCTCGCCGGAGTCTTTGGCTACGCACTTTCAAAAGTAGGGACTTTTCACTTCGGACCAGAGATGGGGCTCTTTTTGGGGGGCATGGGTGTGGGGGCCGGAGCGAATATTTTTGCCCGCGCTCGACTTCGGCCAAGTTCCATCTTCCAGTTTCCTGGACTGATTTTGTTGGTCCCCGGTTCTATGGGGTACCGCGGACTGTCTTATCTCTATGCCCGGGATGTGGTGATGGGCTTTGATACGGCCTTCAGCACGCTCACCTTAGCGTTTTCACTGGTGATAGGCGTTTTTGTCGGGAATATCCTGATAAAGCCCCGTTCATCCTTCTAGGGCAATTTCTACCGATAACGCGAGTCGGGAGTTTCTCACTATAATTTATGTGGGGAGAGTACCTATGCGCCAAATATTGTCCGCTGCCTTGCTGACGTTTTCTTTGATGGGAATGGGGGATGCGTTTGCAGAAACGTGTTCACTCGGTTCGCGAGAGAGTCAGCTCAACTACATTCAAGAATTTGCTACGGGTTTTCCGGCCTTCAGCAACTATGTGGCCACCGGTCAGGATTACCCGGCGAACGCCAAGCTCGCGAGCTTCCGTGAGATCGTCAACAACTGCCAGGCGGCCCTCAACCTCACCGGCATGACAGCGTGCTTTTCCACGGCGAATCGTCTCGCGCAGATGAACGAACGTCGGCGGGCCATCTCCGGATCGGCGACGCAGGGTATGGAAATGAGCGACCAGGCCTATCAGGCGCAGCTTCCCGATATCCTCAAAACACTTCCAGCAGAACTCGCCAACGGTCTCCCGTCCAACTGGCGAGAGGTTGCTAAGCAGAAAGGCTGGCAAGCCGTCACGTACCGTTCACGCACGGTCGGTAACCCTGGTCCCGCGCGCTCGTACATGCGCGTGCTCATCAAGATACCCGCCAAGCTACCCGGCAATCCCTTCGAACGTTGGATCCAGTTCACCGTTGGTGAATTGAACGATCCCGCTCGTCCAGAGCAGTTGGTTGATGCGATTGCGGTGAACACGCAAACCAAGCAAATCTCTTTCAACCAGTTCTGGCGCAACACCAACGGCCAAGATCCACGGCCGCGCCTCAGTGGGGCCCACGGCAGCGGCGGGCAGATGGATAGTTGCATCATGTGCCACCCGAACGGCATGAGAGAACTTTCACCGGCACCGGGGTCCTATCCCAAGGAAGATGTCGCGACCATCCAGGCGATGAACGCTTCCATGCAGGCCTACAAGAAACTCAATTGGCAAGGTGTGGACATGGAAGCTTACGGACCGCCACTGGGTCAAACCGATGGCTGCGTTCGTTGTCACAATGGTTACACCGGCGACCCCGCCATCAGCCGCGGCGCTTTGACCGTCATGACCGCTGGCTCAAACTTCTCTCACAAACTCATGGACGACCTGAGCATGACGCCGACGACGTTGTCGGATCGGGACGAGGCCCTCCAGTACCTCAAGAATATTCCGCTGAACCTCGAGGAATCGGAGCGCCAGCGCATGATGCTGGATGTGTACGGTGGCTCGAAGCCTTCGGGGTTCGATATGAACATCGCCACCCTCAATTGGTTGCGCGGTAACTCTGGCCCGTCAGGAACAGCGTATCTTTCACAGGCAGATCGGGACCGCTACGTCACTGCACTGACAGAAATGCGCTCAGAGAACCAGTCGGTTGCCTACAGCAACCCGGCACTCAAGCCAGGCCGCGCATCAGAAGAAGAAACGCGTGAATGGCTGCTGCAAGATTGTCAGATTCCACCGGCCAGTTCACTCCCGCCACCAAACGTCGTCGATTCACAAGGTGCTGAGGTCGGCGCGGGTGGTGGAAATCTAGGATCAGGAGGCGGCGGTGCAAATCCACAATAAGTTCTCTCTCTTTGTTGTAAGTCTCTGCGTAATCGGTAGCGCCGTGGCGTCTACCGGGAATGTGCTCTTGAGTCAGACACCTCGCGAGATCCTCGAGAACGTTCGCTGTAAGCCTCAGATGCAAAAACAACTGCAGGACTGGAAGATGACGGGAGAGTGGGTGAAGCAGGCCTTTGGTGGCAACGACCAGGTTCGCTTGGAAACGCCGACGATGAAGTTTGCGCACTGGATTCGTGTTGACGTCAAAGGCACCGAGCCCCGCTTGGCGTTGCTGCAGGCGTTGTCGTTTTCGGAAGTGAGCTTCGATCAACAGTGCCGCCCGAGCTTGAGCATGAGCACGCATCCGGATCCGAAAGTTTTCGCCGGCCGTTTTACTGACAAAGAGCTCTACGCCGAAATGCAGGCCCACAAACAGAAGGGCATGATCTACACCTGGTCACCCAACATGACGTGGTCGATCGAGGGCATCAACGAGATCAGATCGGTTGCAAAAAAAATGAACATACCCCTGACGGTGGTGGTGAGTCCCCAGGCCGATGCACAGGCCATCAACGAATTGGTGAAAAGCGGGAAGGTGCAACAAGCGGATACGCAGAAGCACAGTTCCGTCGAACTCATGATGCGTGGTTTTTCTTTGCATGAACCTTCTCTTTTGATTTGGAAGAACGGCCAGCTCGAGCGCTGGGCACGACCGGGCCACGAGAAGGCCGTCCTCTACGAGAAATGGTTGAAAAAGGCAGCACTATGAAACACACCCTGACCCTTGGGCTTGTTCTTCTCTCAACGGCCGCATGGTCGCAGGACCTGTGCCAGGTCAATGCGAACCCACCGATCCAGCGCTTCGGCCTCGATCGGATGCCAAACTACTTTATCAGTGCTGACCCGAACGGCCGCTACGTCGGCGTGATCGGTAACGGAAACCATATATATGATATGAACTCGGGCTCGCCGCCGAAGTCAGTGCAAGTGCCGGGCTCCTACGATCCGGTCTTCACGCCCGATGGTCGCTACGTCACGGTTCCACCGGGGATGTTCTACGATGCGGATGCGTATCGCGACGGACTCGCGCGCGGGATTACCGACATGAGTGATGGGGATGCAAACGTCGTCGGGAGCAGTAACGCTGCAACTGCCGCGTACCAATCCGTGGGAACACTCCAGGATGGCCAGGACAAATCCAAATACCTCTACATCTCCGATTCCATGCAGAACAACCCAACGGCCGATCTTTCCTTCTTCATCGGGGAGGTGGATCACACCACCAAGAAAATGAAGACGGTGAAGACCGGGACCTTGTGTGGCAACATCGGTGAAGCGCACACGCCGATGATCTCGAGTGACGGACAGTATCTTTCCATTCTTAACCCTCACACTCGCTCAACGCAAATTTATCGGGTGGACCTCAACGGAGGGCCCTGTAAGATGGTGACGGACCTCGGCGTCCCGACGGGCAAAGTGAGTTTTGACTTCGGCACAAATCCCCGTCGTCTGGCTTTCCACGTCGACCAGACGGGCACCAACATCGGTTGGTTTCCGCAGATCTCAGAGGGCATCACCAAAGACACTTACGTCATGGACCTCGACGTGGTGAACCCCGGAGCAGCCAACGAGACGTGGCAAATGAGTGGCATTCAGCGCCTCGGCGTGGCCAACCAGGGAAACACCGGGACCTACTATCCGCGGTGGCGTCGTGATGGAACTTTGATCGCCATTACTCACCAAGGAAGCGATCAGTATTCCATCGACGTGTTCGATCCTAAGAACGGCACAACCCTTGCCCCAGAAAAAGTCCGCCTGACAGATCCGTCCACGGGCTGCGGTGTGCTCGGTGCCGAATCCTACGCAGCGATGGCGATCGCCTACCTCTGGGAAGAGGCGTGTAACGCCGGCGTGCTTCCGCTGCGTATGCGCGATTCGCTGCGGATCACGCCTTGGCTCAACCACGACGCGTGCGTGGGCCTTGTCGAACAACGGTGGGACGCGCTCCGTACGAGCTTCGCGAACACGCCCCAATTGCGCGACACCATCGTGCGTGAAGGTAACATGTACGAGGGCAGCACGGTGAACGCAGGCCGTATCGCGGACATGTATTGCCAGCAAGTCCTGGGCATGAGCAAAGAGCAACTCAAGGCCTACTGTCCCGAGGCCCGGGAGCAAAGAGCGGATGTTCACACAGTCGTGACGATTGCAGAAGTTCAGGAGGACACTCCTCAGCAGACGTTCAATCGCCAGTGCGGCGGTTGCCACTCGACGCAAGATGCGAAGGGCGGCCTGGCCTTCATGAACTTTGCTGACGGCTCGGCGAACACGCGCGCCTTCAACCCAACGACCGGACAAACCGGTCTCACGCCGGCGATTGCCGAGCAGGCACTCAATGCGTTCTTGAATCCGAACACCATGCCCGCTGCGCGCATGCCTCCTGCCGGCGCCGCTGGGGTAGATGCCATTAAGAAGAAGCAAATGACCGAGTATCTCTTGCAGTTCGTGCAGCCCGAGTCACGCCGTCAGAAATATATCAACATGGCCGAAAATCTCTAGAACTTCTGCGCCGTTTGAGGACTCCTCAAACGGCAGCTTTTTCCTCTTAAAACTTCCTTCATAAGACTCCTTCTGCCCCTACCGATCAGCCTAGTAACTCACTAGACCGGAGGGTTTATGAAAACACTTTTTGCGGCGGTATTCGCCTTCATCGCATTCCAGGCCGTCGCCCAGGATGCCACCCAGAACTTCTATCACAATGTGGTCTTCCGGGATTTCAACGAAACAAACAAAGCGAAGGTCGTCAAGGCCCTCGATCAGATTGTGGCCGTGGTGGAGTCAGCCGAGTTTCGCGATGTCGTGCTGAATTTCAAGGACAACAAAGGCAAAACGGCTTTCCTCGAAAATAACGGCTACAGCAACGAAGAAATCTACGAACAGATTCTCGAAGGCGCGGAGAAACTTCGTCCAACGCCCGATCGCACCATGGACATGGACATCACCTGGTACTACAGCTGGAGAAGCACGGTCGGTTATACCTACGCGGATTCACCACGCATCTGGGTCAACTCAAAGTTCTACAGCAAGTACGACACCGCTGCCATGTCACGTAACTTGTTTCACGAGTGGACTCACAAACTCGGATTTGGCCATGAGTCGGGCACAAAGAATCGTCCCTGGACGGTACCGTACGGCCTAGGCACGAAGATGGAAGAACTGGTTCGCAAGCGCATGAAGTAATTTTTTTGAGTCTTGTGGGGCCCTCTTTTTGAGGGCCTTTTTTTTTAATTTCTCCTCCTCAGTCGCCGATAGGTTTTCATGGCCACATTCTTCGGACACTGCCTCGTCATCGAGCGCGACATTTTCTTCCTAGAGAAGCTGCTCAAGGAAGCAGACAGCACCGACTCCACGTTCATCGTGACGAAGACGCTGACGGATGCGTTCAACATCCTCAAGCGGCCCCAGAGCCGCATCAAGATGGTGTACATCTCACTGAGCTTCGGCAACGTCGAAACCACACAGTTCATCGCGAAGGCGCAGGAGGTCGACGAGTTTCCAGTCTGTGTCCTCGTCCACCAGGAGCGCCTGCGCTTGAGCGAAGGAGAGCTGCAGCGCCTCGGTGCTCGCGAGCAGCTGGTGTGCCCTCAGGGCCGCGACGACTTGCTGGCGCACCTGAAGAAGCTCTTTCCCGAGCGCCACAACTGGGCGAAGATCGCTGTGAGTCCGGAGGAAAAGGGCACCCAGGTCGAACTGCTCGACCAAGACTTCATGCCCATCGGGACGGAGACCTTCCTGCTCACGGAGAAGTGTTTCTTCAACGTGTTCCTGCGCATCGGTGAAAATAAGTTTTTGAAAATCCTCAACGCGGGTGATCCCTTCGACTCAGACTTCGCGGAGAAGTATACCGCCAAGAAGGTGCAGAACCTGTGGGTCAAAAAAAATGAGCACCACCAGTACATCCACCTCACCGAGAAGAACGCCGCCTCGGGGCTGGCGCGCGCGGCTGCAGACGCCGGCAAGCGCATCACCCACCTCGGCGACAACGTCGCCAAGTCACTCGGACGCGTGGGGCTGAGTGAAGACAACCTCATCTACGCCGATCGCTTCCTGGGTCACACCGTGAGCTACCTGCGACAGATCCGCGCCAAAGACGCCAGCGCACATAAGCTCTTCGAGGACTTGGCACGCGCGGAGCACCCGGCAGCGGTTTCGGTCATCGCGGGGCTGCTCGCCCAAGAGCTGGGCTTCGAGTCCACCAAGGCGATCAAGATCATCGGGCTAGCGGCGCTCCTGCATGACGTAGCGATCTACCAGAAGCAAGCGAAGTTCCCGAGCGAGCTCGTGGAGGATCTCCACGGCGCCGACCTCGAGCTCTTCAACTCCCACTGCGCCGACGGGGTGAAGATCCTCACGGACATGGAAATCTTTGAGGAGGCGGTGATCCAGGCGGTGGCACAGCACCACCAAAAGCACAGTATCCAGGCGGGCAGGGCGACGACGTTGATTAGCGAGATCGTCGCTGCCAGCGACATGTTCTGCCACTTCGTGCTCAACAGCTCCGAGCCGCGGCTCGACTTTTTTCTTCAACGCAAGGTTTCGGATTTCCGGCCCCAGATCGGGGACGCCTTTGAGGTCATCTTGAAGCGCAAGGCGCGAGCGGTGGGCTAGTCCGAGAGGCAGATCTCGACGAAGAAGTCGCCGGCCGAGCTCTCGAAGGGAACCACCACGACGGGCCCTTTGGTCAGCGTCTGCAGCGAATGACCCTTGCCGGTGACCACCGAAGGCAGGGCGGTCTTAATCCCGTAGCCCTTTTCGTTGAGCGTGATCTTGGCCTGGCCGAAGATCATGTTGGTGAGCTCGCCCGCACCGTCGATGATGTCCTTGCTGAGTGTGGTGCACTCTTCTCCCAGCATGCTCGACATGATCTTGAGGAAGGTCTGTTCGGGAAAACTAATCACCACAGAGCCGTTGAAGGTTTCACTCACGATTCCGATGACGCCCGAGATGTCTCCGAGCTGCGCTTCGCCGGCTTGCTTGATCATCGCTTTCTTGGCGGTGGCGGTCGTCGACGCTTGGATGCTCAGCACCCGCAGTGTGGCGTCGAGAAACGGATTCAGGAAATCGGTGTCGAGGCGCTTCTTGGAGATGAGGCCAAACTCGACCAGGGCGTCGCGCTGAGTGGGGGAATGCTTTAACGCCGTATCCACACCCTCGCGCTTGAGGACTTCGATGATGGCGGGCTTCACGATGATGAGACGAAGATCCTTACTGGCGGCCTGGAGCGTCTTCTGTAGCTGCAGCAGTCCGCGGATCCACTCAATAGAGAGATCGGTGAGCTCGGCGCAGTTGAAGATGAAATACGGAATCGGCGCGACGACGTAGGACGCCAGCTCGCTGCTGAAAGTTTTCCACTGTTCCTGGCCCAGTGTGCCCGCCAGGGTCACCGAGGTGTGGCCCTCGGCACGGATGAATTTGTAGCTCGTTTCAGCGCTCATGCGTCACCTTCTTTGGCACAATAAATATCTCGGATTTTTCGGATGAGTTCGACGTCGATCCCCATGCGGGTGGGATCACCGCCGTTGACCTGGATGAGATGTTCCAGGGCTTCGACCGGCGACATCGGCGGGCGTTCGGGTTTGAGCGTTGTGAGATCGTCGAAGGCGTTGGCCAGTGCGAGGACCTGTGCTTCCGGGAGCAGCTTGCGACCGCTGAGCTGATGGGGCGTGCCCGTGCCGTCGAGGCGCTCGTGGTGCTGCAAGATCGCCTTCTGCACGCGCTCCTTCACCACCATGCGCTTGAGGCGGATGATGTCGATGGAGAGCTGGGGATGCTGGTCGTAGGCGGCCTTGAGTTCCTTGGAGAGTTTCTCGTAGGGAACCTCGACCGCTTCCGGAGGAAGGGCCGTGAGACCGATGTCATGCAAGAGACCGGCGAGCCCGAGATCCACCGGAAACTCGATCTTCAGCGCGATAGCAAACAGCGTGGCGTAGGTCGCCACGCGCGACAGGTGTCCGTAGAAATCACTTTCTTGCTTGATCATCTGGTCGAGCTTCTTGAGGATGCCGGGAGAGACTTCTTCCACCATGGAGCGCACGGTCTCCTGGAGTTCATTCATCAGCGCCGAGGAGCGACCAAAGGTGTTCGCCTTGGTGTCCTGCACGAAGAGGTCGGAGACGAGCTCGCGGATACCATTCTTGAGCTTGTGCTCTTTCACCGTGGCGCTCTCTTCACTGCGACCGATCGCTTCGAAGGCCTTCACCGTGTACTTGATGAACTCCTGCATGGCATCTTTGTGCACGAACAGGGAGTTCTGCTTCTGGGACTCGAGGAGCATGAGGCGATCGGCGGTGATGAGTTCGCCCTCACGCGCGAACACCAGAAACTTGTTGTTGGTGGGCAGGAAGATTTTCGTGTCGAAGGTGAGCTCCGAGCCCGGCACGAGGTCGATGATCTTCACTGGCCGGTAGTCGCGCATCGCCGGGATCTTAGTGTAGAGCATCTCTTCTTCCATGGCGCGCGCCAGCTCTTTCTTCTCCCACGGCAAAAGGAAGGCTTCGTTGAAGCCGTTCTTGATGAGGCGCTTTTTTTCGAACTCCGCAGGATCGAGGGCGACGTAGAACATCGGGATGGAAGGGTAGATCATGCGCAAGGTCTGCGCGATCTCCTCGGCGGACATGACCTTGCGGGCGCTGAAGCACAGCACGCAACTGGGGAGCTCTGCGGGAGCGTCCATCATCTTCTCGGGATCGTAGGGAATCTGGCACAGCGAGGCGATGGGACGAAGATCGGGCGGTATATCTGCTTCGTTCTGTGCGTAGATGTGCAGACTAAATTGCGTCACTTTTAACCAACGTATTTCTTGTGGACTGCCTCGAGTTTTTTAATCAAGTCTTCTTTGGTGAATGGCTTCACCACGTACTGGTCCACACCGGCCTTGGCCGCGTCGATGATCTGCGACTGCTCGGCTTCCGCCGTGACGAGGATGAAAGGCGTCTTCTTATAACGATGGTCCGCGCGCAGGCGCTTCAAGAGTTCGAGGCCCGTGCAGTTGGGCATGTTCCAGTCCGAGATCACCAGGCCGATGGGAGGATTGGCATTGGAGATGGCTTCCCAGGCCTGGTTTCCATCTACGGCTTCGGTGATATCGGTGAAGCCGATCTCTGTGCAGATTTTCTTCACGATCTTCCGCATGGTCATCATGTCATCAACAACGAGAACTCGAGTAGATAAGGCAAACATGGCACGTCCTTTTACATTTGAATTTTATTTTACGGCGAGGTTGTGTTTGGAGAAAGTAAAAACTGGGTTCATAATGCATTATTAAAAAAAAGCGGGAGGTCGCAGATGGCCAAAGATGTTATTAAGATGGGCGAAATATTCGCCGGCACTGGCAAGGTCATCCTCGACGGAATGCTGCAGACGCAAACGGTATGGAGCGCGCCCAGCGACGGACCGGTGAAAAAAGGCGACATAAGTTCATTCATCTCTGTGAGTGGCTCTCTGCGCGGTGAGGCCCGCAGCGGTCTGTTGTTCTTGGTGCTCAAGGAAGTCGACTATCTCGCTTGGTCGTCGGCGATTCTCGGCGAACCTTGTACTGCCTATATTCCTGAACTGGCCGACGTCGGCTCAGAGATCGTCAACATTGTGTTAGGCCGATCTAAACAAAAATTATCCGACATCGGATTCAACTGCGTCCTCACGTCACCGTCAACAATACGTGGCATCGATCACCAGCTTAGCTTTCCAACCGGCGGGATTTGTACGCAATACGATATCCGCGCTTTGGGCGCGAGCGCCACACTCGGGTTTTGCTGTACGCCGCTCAAAGGCTAGGAAAGACTTTCCAGAAAAGAATCTCTACAGGTGGTCCCGCGAGTAGCCGAAAATAGCTGCTGAGGAATGCCACCAAATGGATGATTTTGAGCAAGAGTTAAAACGAGATTTCCTGACGGAAGCCGCGGAACTGTTGAACAGCGCCGAGGGCTCTTTCATGAAGCTCGAATCCGAACCCACCAACATGTCGCTGGTCGATGCGATCTTTCGTTTCGCCCACAACTTGAAGGGCACCTCGCGCGCCGTCGGTTTCGGCCAGATTGCTGAGCTCACGCACACGGCAGAAAATTTACTCCTGAAGATCAAGCAGGGCGAGATCAAGGTGTCTGCGCCGATCGTTGACGTCATGCTGCGTTTCAACGACAAGGTCGTGGAGATGGTGCATGGTCTGCAGGCCGACCTCGCGGCCACGTTCGACATTGCCGAATTGGTACAAGCGTTGGATGCCGCCCTCAGAGGGGAGTTCGCCGCTCCAGCGGCGGAAGCGAGTGTCCCGGAAGTGGTCGCTGTGAGTGCTGCGCCAGCGCCGGACGCGTTTCCGGAAGAAGAAGAAGAAAAAGAAGAAGAGATTGAGATCCAGGCTTCGGTGGTTGAAGTACCGCAGGCAGCGCCAGTCGTGCAGATCGCTGTGGCCCCGAAGCCCAGCGAGCCGGCCCCCGTGAAACTGGCCGAAGCCAAAGCCGAGTCTAAGACCGAATCTAAAAAAGACGACGAGACCATCCGGGTCTCGCTCAACCGTCTCGAGAAACTCAGCGATCTGGTGGGCGAACTGGTGATCCTGCAGTCGGTGGTCGAGCGCGCGCTGGTCGCGCAGCCAAGTGAACTCAAGACCCGCCGTTCGCTGGCGAAGCTGTGCAAAGACATCCAAGAGATGTCCATGGCCCTGCGAATGGTGCCAGTCGCCGGCGCGTTTCAGAAGCTCCAGCGCATCGTGCGCGATACCTCGAAGGCGCTGGATAAAAAGGTCGAATTGAAACTGGTGGGCGAAGACACCGAGATCGATCGCACCGTGCTCGAGCACCTGGGCGATCCCCTGGTGCACCTCATTCGCAACGCCGTTGACCACGGCATCGAGCAACCCCATGATCGCATCATCGGCGGCAAGCCCGAAGCGGGAACCGTGGAAGTCATGGCGTTCCACGAGGGAAGCTACCTCGTGATTCAGATCACCGACGACGGCAAGGGCATGGATCCCGCGGCGCTGATTAAGAAGGCGCGCGAAAAGGGGATCCTGCGTGCGGACCAGAAACTCAGCGACCAAGAGGCGTTTAATCTCATTTTCCACGCCGGCTTTTCTACCAAAGAACAAGTCAGCGAAGTCTCCGGCCGCGGCGTCGGCATGGACGTGGTGAAAACGAACATCGAAGCCCTCGGCGGGGAAATCAAGCTCGCCTCCAAGCTCGGCGTCGGCAGTAGCATTCGCCTCATGCTGCCGCTCACTCTTGCCATCATCGATGGCATGCTGGTGACCAGCAGCGAGCAGCGCCTCATCATTCCGCGCAACCAGATCCACGAGATCAACCGCCTCGACGCCAGCCACGTGCAGCTCGTCGGGGGCAAGGTGCCGCTTTACCGCCTACGCGACGAAGTGTTGCCGCTGTTCTACTTGGCCGACGAACTCGGAAAATCGAAGCAAAATGAAACCATCGTCTTGGTCGTGCGCTCGAGCTCGAGCACGTTCGCCGTCGCCATCGAAGATGTCGTGCGCCAGCAGCAAGTGGTGGTGAAACCGTCGACGGTGGAAACCCAGGGCCGTGCCGGCATCATGGGCACCACGATCTTAGGCGACGGTATGCCCTCGCTGATCTTGGATTTAATCGAATTGTATAGCAAGCGTAGCGCCAAAGCGAAGCGCGCTGCCTAGGAGGATATGTGAGTAAGATTAAGGTAACTGACGGCCAACGTTTTCTCGAGTTCACACTCGGAGAAGAGTCTTACGCCGTCGAACTCATTCACGTGCGCGAAGTCATTACGCCGCCGGAGTTGACGCCGATCCCGAAGGCGCCGCCGCACGTGTGTGGCCTCATGAACCTGCGGGGTCTCGTCCTCACGGTGGTTGATCTGCGGAAAAAACTCAGCATCCAGCCGGGCAAGGACCAGAGCGAATCTTCCGTCATTATTTTTGATCTCGGCGATCGCCTCATCGGTGCGCAGGTCGATAGCATCCATCGCGTGATCGCGGTACCGCCGGAAAACATCAAGCCTGTGCCGGATGCGGACGCCTCTGTGGTGACGCAGAACCTTAAAGGCGTGATCCAGAACGCCGAGAGTCTGACGCTGTGGCTCGATGTCCAGCGCCTCTTGGCCAGCACCCCACAACCTCAATCTAAAGCAGCGTAACAGGAGACACTATGAAATTTGGCATCAAACAGAAATTGATCGCGTCGTTCTTAGGCGCATCCATCCTGCCACTGGCCGGGGTGAGTTTTTACGCCTACTGGAAATCCCAGGACGCTCTCCGCCAGGCGTCCATGGAGCAGGTCGAGTCCATGCGACTTTCTACGGAATCTCAGCTCAAGCGCTACTTCCAAACTGTCCAGCACCAGATTTCCTTCCTCTCTCACGACGCGGAAGTGGTGGACGCACTGGCACAGTTCAACGCCGGCTTTAAGAGCTATGGCAAAGAGGCCGGTCTATCCATCGTCGATCAGCTGGGTGGAAAGAAGCGCCTCGCGGACTACTACAAGAATGAGTTCGCCGCGGAATTCGTCAAGCAGAACCCGGACAAGAGTGCAGGAGAGAACTCGGTGCTCTCCCGTCTGCCAGAGGAAGCGGTCGTGCTTCAGACGGCGTACATCGCCGACAACTCGAATCCCCTCGGCTCGAAGCACAAGCTCGACGTGGCCGATGGTAACAGCACCTACAACCGCGCCCACGCTCGCTACCACGGTAAGATCCGCGAGTACCTGGAGAAGTTCGAGTACTACGACATCTTCTTGATCGACGCCGAGTCGGGCAACATCGTCTACTCGGTCTATAAAGAGCTCGACTTCGCCACCAATCTTAAGACGGGCCCCTACGCCAACACCAGCCTCGCCAAGGCATTCTCCGAAGCCACCAAGCTGTCTGATGGGGAAGATGTGTACATGGCGGACTTCGCCACCTACTACCCAAGCTTCGATGCTCCGGCGAGCTTCGTCGCTAAACCGAT
Source organism: Ophiocytium majus (assembly GCA_032358315.1). NCBI lineage: Eukaryota > Xanthophyceae > Mischococcales > Ophiocytiaceae > Ophiocytium > Ophiocytium majus. The sequence continues at coordinate 21,992 of JAULBY010020120.1, read as the reverse complement.
CTATCAAGACGGCGAACTCAAGGGTGTTATCGCGTTCCAGCTTTCGATCGACGCGATCAATAAGATTACGCTGCAAAAATATACCAAGTTCGACACGCTCGAATCTTTCCTCGTCGGTTCAGACTATAAAATGCGCTCGGACGTACTGGGCGATAAAGAAAATCGCAACGTGAAGAGCTCGTTCAAGAACCCGGAGAAAGGCAGCATCAAGAACGATCACATCGATTGGGCACTCAAAGGCGAGAAGCACCTGCTCAATGGAAAAGACTACATCGGCCGTGACGTCGTGGCCGCCTTTGGTCCGTTTGACGTGTTCGGCAACCGTTGGGTGCTGAAGACAGTTGTGACGGAAGAGGAAGCCTTCGCCGCCGTTTCTCAGATGCGCTGGGCCCTTCTCCTTGGCGCAATGCTGGCCGCGGCCCTTGTCGGTTCACTCGCCCTGTGGTTTGCCCGCAGCCTCGCGAACCGTCTGATCTCTCTTGCGGAAGGCATGCGCTCAGGTGCTGGCACTGTCGCACAAACCTCTCAACAAATTGCTGACGTGTCGTCGCGCCTCTCCGAAGCGTCAACCGAGCAGGCCGCGAGCTTGCAAGAAACCGTGGCGTCAATCGACGAGATCTCTGCGATGGTGCAGCGAAACGCCGACAGCGCGACGAACTCATCGAAAGCCTCGGATGCCTCGACCCAAGCCGCTCAACGCGGCAAAGAGAAAGTCGAGCAGATGATGGGATCGATCAACGACATCGCTAAGGGCAACGAAGACATCATGTCCTCGATCCAGAAATCGAACCAGGAGATCAGCGAGATCGTTCACGTGATCCAGGCGATCGCGGACAAAACAAAAGTCATCAACGACATTGTGTTCCAGACGAAACTCTTGTCTTTCAACGCTTCGGTGGAAGCGGCCCGTGCCGGTGAGCACGGTAAGGGCTTCGCCGTCGTCGCAGAAGAAGTAGGGAACCTGGCATCGATGTCCGGTAAAGCGGCGACTGAAATTAGTGACATGCTCGACAAGAGCGTGCACCGTGTGACCCAGATCGTAGAGGGCACTCGCGGTATGATGGATGGTCTCGTGCGCTCAAGCAAAGACAAAGTTGAGTTCGGTACCCGCACCGCTCGCGAGTGTGCTGGCTCACTCGATGAGATCATGCGTAACGTCTCAAGCGTGAGCGACATGGTTCGCGAAATCTCAACCGCGTCCCGCGAACAATCAACAGGTGTGCGCGAGATCACCAAGGCCATGAGCGAACTCGATCAGGTGACCCAGGCGAACACCGCGAGCTCGAACGACGCGTCTCACACCGCTCGCGAGCTGCAGGCCCAGGCCGAGCGCTTGAACGGCTTCGTGCAGGAACTGGCCGAACTCGTCTATGGTGAGAGTAAGGCAGCAGAAGCGAGTCAATCTTCCAGTGAAGGCAAAGGCGGCCCGGGCCTAAGAGTGGTCAAACTTGATAACTACCGTGCGCCGAAGAAAGAGGCGACCCATAAAAAAGTAGTGGGCCTCGAGTTCGATGCACCGAGTGCAAATGACAACCGTTTCGAGGACGCATAATTGGAAGCCAAAAAGCTCGACTCCTTTGGTCCTCTGGTAGAGCAGGTCTGTAAACGCATCACCGCGTTGACGGGCAACGTGTTCGGGGATCGGCAGTTGCCCATGGTGCATGCGCGACTGAAGCGACATCTCCATGATGTGGGAGTGACTGCTGAGAATTATCCGGCCTACTGGAAGGCCAACCAGCAGCAAGAAGACGATGCGCTGGTGGCACTGCTCACCACCCACTTCACTTCTTTCTTTCGAGAATTTCTTCATTTCGAATGGCTCGCAAACGAGCTCCCTCAAATTGCTGCGCGTGTGCGTTCAGAGGGGCGCAGTGAGCTGCGACTCTGGTCAGCGGCGTGCTCACGAGGCCAGGAAGTTTGGTCACTGGCGATGTGGCTGCACCATCACATGCCGCGGATTGCTCCGGACATGAAGTGGACAATCCACGGAAGTGATATCGACGCCGCCTCGGTGAAAAATGCCACCAACGGTGTCTACCACCACCGTGAACTCGAGACGGCCCCGCGCCATCTCTGGGAACCGGTCTGGCAGCGCGGGAATGGTGACATCGCCGACTGGCTCAAGGTGAAGAAAATTCTTCGCGAGCATTGTAGCTTTGCGCCGGACAATCTTCTCTCGTTGGCGATGCCGGCGACGCAGAAGTTCGATGTGATCTTCTGCCGCAACGTCCTTATCTACTTTGATACGCAGAACCAGATTAAAGCTGTGAAGGGACTGCTCAAGCATCTCACTCCAGCAGGAACACTGATCACCGGTGTTTCGGAGTCTCTGGCGAACCTCGATCTCGGTCTCGTGTCCCACGCACCGTCGGTCTACAGCACCGCTGCGAGTGTGGCCAACGTGCTTCCGAAGACGACGACGAAAACGGTTGCGTTGCCGAAGCCGCTCAAGGTTCTTTGTGTGGACGATTCGGGCACCGTCTTGAACATCATGAAGAAGTTGCTGGCGAGCAGCGAGTTCCAAATCGTTGGGACCGCGATGAACGGCGCCGAGGCGCTCGAGAAGATCAAAGAATTGAACCCCGACGTGATCACCCTCGATCTGCACATGCCGGTCATGGATGGATTCACATTGGTCAAAGAGCACGGCGTCGCCCGCAAGTTGCCGGTGGTGGTCGTTTCCACGGTTGAGCGTGACAACGCCGGAATCGTGCAGCCGCTTTTCCAAGATGGCGTGTGCGACTTCCTCGAGAAACCGAGCTTCGACAATCTCGCGCGGATCGGAGAAGAACTGCAGCAGAAATTGAAGATGGCCTGGTGGTCCAAGGCCCGCGGAGAGTTTCTCCCGAGCTCTGCACCGGCCACACAGAAAGCGAAACGTGGCCCAGGTCGAGTGGTGCTCAGCGCCGGACTCCCAGATCGCAAGGCCGTGGAGTGGGTGCTTAAAAATGCCGACCTCAAGCAAGACGAAGTGGTGCTTCACATGAGTGGCGTCAAGCACCTCTGGGAAGACTGGGCGCTGCAGTTGAAGAGTGACTTCATGCACTTGAAGTTCTCCATTCAGGATAGCAGCGAGTGGGTACGCGATGCGCGGCCAACGGTGCTGTTGCACTTCGTGGGTGGGGACACCCATCACATCGACTACGCACTATCGCAAGGCGCGAGCATCGTCCTCGAGGACACTGATTGGCCGCAGTCGATCCGCAGCAAAGCGACCGACTCCTACCCAGCATCGTCTTTCGCGTACATGATCGACAAGGTGCTGGAGGGGAAATGAGCCAACTCCCGTTGGGCGAAGTGCTCTTCGAACTCCCGAGCTTTCAGTTCACGCTCCCAGAGGGGCATGCGCTCATCTGGCGCGAAGCTGCCAGCGGCGCGGAAGCTGTCATCTGGACTAAAGAAACGACGCTGCCGGCAGGTTGGCGAGGCAGTAGCTATATTTGGAAAGTCATCGGCACGGAGTTCGTTCTCCGAGACCTGTGGCGTTCTGGAGCTCCACCACAGGGCTCGCGACCCATTACTGTGAAGGGAAGCTGCCGCGTGCAGTGTGACCTGGGCGCGAAGGCTTTGCGTTGGCAGGGCACACGTCATAAGCGCGTTCTTATCGTCGACGATTCACCCACCTTACGTAAACTGCTCCGTCACCTCATCGCCAGTTTTGGCGACTGGGACGTCATCGGCGAGTTGCCTGAGGCAGAGGTGTTGCCGAAGTTCCTCGACGAAAATTTCCCGGACCTCGTGACGCTCGATCTGCACATGGGTCTGGTGGATGGAGCCGAGGCGATGCGCCGGTTCCTGGCCCCGCGCCGCGTACCGACTATCCTCATTAGTTCTCAGCCCAAAGAAGACGGCGGCCTCGTGATGGAAGCGCTCGCCGGGGGAGCCTTCGACTATCTCCAAAAACCCGAGTCTGGGCAGTGGAACGTGGTGGCGGAGGAACTGCGCGGAAAGTTTGAGGCGACGCTTAAGGCGCGCTGGCAGAACAACTCCAGTGGCATGATCACAACTTGGAAACCCATCGACGTGAACTTCCCGGTCGGGGCCGCCCTCATCGGCATCGGTTCGTCGACAGGAGGAACCCAGGCGCTGCAGGATATCTTGCTGACTCTGCCGCGAGAAATCCCACCGATCTTAATCACGCAGCATATTCCACCGGTCTTTTCTCGGGCGCTGGCCGAGCGGTTGAACTCGCTTTGTCCTTTTGAGATCAAAGAAGCCGAGCATGGAGATGAAGTGCGGCCAGGCCGCGTGCTCATCGCTCCTGGTGGACATCACATGCGCCTCGGGGCCAACGGTAAGCAAGTCCTCATCGATGATGAAGATCCCATCAATCGCTTCCGACCATCAGTGGATGCGCTCTTCCTTTCCATCGCTCAGAATGCAAAAATTCCCGTGGTCGCTGCGATCTTGACGGGCATGGGAAAAGACGGTGCGCAGGGCCTCTTAAGGCTCCACCAGTCCGGTGCTCACACCATCGCACAGGATGAAAAAACATCAGTGGTGTTCGGTATGCCTCGTGAGGCGATTGCGCTTGGGGCGGCGACGAAGGTCGAGCCGCTGGGGAACATTTCCCGGGCCCTGGTGGAAGGAACGGTCCTGCAGCTTCGTCGCAGGTCCTCAGCTTAAACTGCCCCACATCTTTGGTGACAGCGAGTCATAGTAGAAAGGGAAATCTTTCTTATTCCTTAAGAAAAATTTCTTATATTAAATTAAGCACCTTTTGATACCAAGAGGTTAGCAATCTTGCTCGTTGCTAACCTCTTGCATGACTTTCGTCCATGACGCCTCCTTGTCCCAAAGAAACATGTCCGAGTTTTCGCCGCAAAAATTTTGTCGTACGCGATGGACGATTCTATCGCCATTCTGAATCTCGTTTCATCCAACGCTTTCGCTGCCAAACATGCGGCAAACGCTTCTCCCACGCCACCGGTTCTCTTGAGCTTCATCAAAAAAAACGTCGTATGAACCTACTACTGCGCAACCTTCTTTGCTCCGGCGTTTCCATGCGTCGTTGTGCTCGTGTTCTCAAGATTCACCGCACCACCGTCGAGCGCAAACTCGCTTACCTCGCTCGCAAGGCGGAACTTTCTCAAAAGGCATTTCTGGCGTCGCTGAAGGGGCAAGTTGAGCATCTGCAGTTCGATGACTTGATCACGAGCGAACACAGCAAGCTCAAGCCGCTCACGGTGTCACTGGCGGTGGATGCCGAGCGACGCTGGATTCTTGGCGTGGAAGTGGAATCACTCGCGGCATTCGGAACGTTGGCAGAACTGTCTCGTAAGAAGTATGGTCGCCGCCCCACGCGCCACCTTGAAGCTTTACAACGGCTGTTCACTAACATCGCTCCGACGATCGCACCGCACGCGCTCGTTGAGTCGGACGAACACACCAACTATCCGCCGGTCGTTGCGAGCTTTCTGCCTGGACGCATGCACCAGCGCTATCCTGGCGGGCGCGGCGCCATCGTCGGGCAAGGTGAGCTCAAGAAACTGCGCTTCGATCCGATATTCACGCTCAATCATACCTGCGCAATGTTGCGCGCGAACATCAATCGGTTGATTCGAAAAACCTGGTGCACCACCAAGAAACCCGAGATGCTTCAACGCCACCTGATGATCTACGTGGATTTTCACAATCAAGTCTATTTAAAATAAAAAAGGCCCGCCTAAGCGGGCCTTCGTTTTGTGATCTGTCACCACGCAAGTGGGGCAGTTTAAATTGAGTAGAGCCAGCCTGCCATCAACGTTGTCTGGTCACGATTGAAGCTACCGCGACGATTCGGGTACAACTCTTCGTTCGCCGAATCATAGCGCACTTCCGTCCGGAACTCCGCCCCGTTGCCGATGGTGTAGCGGTTCGTGAACGTGTACGACATCACGTCGGCCGGTTTCACGTTGGCATTCGCCGTGGTGGTGAAGAGGTTCGCGCTCGCCGAAGACGAGGTGAGGTCGCGGAAGTTTTCTACCCGCAAGACGACGGTGTCGCGCGGTAGAAGCTTGTACTCCGTGTAGCCCACCAACGATGACCAGCGCGCGTCTTTGCCGGTGGTCGCATCGTAGGCGGCGTTCTCGCCAATGACGCCGTCGACTACGAGCGAGAGCTTCTCGGTCACGTGGTAGGTGGCGATGATTTCGTGCTGAGTCTTGAGGTCACCTTCTTTGGTGTTGCCGGCCGAATCTTGCTCCGCACCCGAGATGGTGTTGGCAACGAGGCTTAAGGTTGGCGTGTTGTAGGAAACCTGTGCTCCGTAGACCTTGCCGCTGTTGTTGTCGGCGCGCTTGTCGGTTTTGTCGTAGATGTAGAGGCCGACGCCGAAGTTGCCCAGGCCCGACTTCGTGAGCGCGATGCCTTCATGCCAGAAAGGACACACGAGATTATAGTAAACCGGACGTGAGTAGTTGCGGTTCTCGGTGTTCTTGGGTGTCTCGAGGCCGAAGTGCGTGTAGAACTTGCCGGCCGTGAGCGTGACACCGCCGAAGTCGGTGAACTGGTGGCGCAGGAACGCTTGTCCGACGTGGCGGGTGACGTGGTCGGCGTCGCTGGTGAGGTAGTTGTTCTGCAGCGGCTGTTCGCCGAAGTCGATGTCGGCGTAGAAGTCCGTGCCCTTGAACGACTTGGCGAAGTTGAGTTCGAGGAGGTTGATGGTGAAGTCGTTATGGCGGTTGGTGTAGTTCTTGTACGGAATCTCGCCAGAGGTATCGCTGTTGCGCAACGGGCGGTTGAAGCTCCACTGGTAGTAGAGGTCGGCGATCACGCCGACGCGCACGCCGGACTTGCGCATCTCGCTGGTGTCGAGGTCTTCGGCCTCGCGGACCTTAATTTCGTACTCAAGCTTGAGCTGCTCGAGCTCGCCGATCTTTTTGTTGTTCTCGGCAATCGTCGCTTTGAGCTGGTCGGTGGGAGAGAGCGTGGCGAGCTGGCCGTTGAGCTGGTAGAGGTTGTTGAGCTCCGACAAGATGAGGTCGTAGCGCTTTTCCATCGGAATCGCTTGATCGCGATAAGTCTGGTAGGCCTCGAGGTCACTGCGGACAGCGGCAGGAATGGTCTTCTTGGCCGTTTCATCAGTGTAGGTCTGCGGCTTCGACTTCTTTTTCGTCACGCGGCGGAGCAGTTTCTCGTAGTCCGCCTTTTCGGCCTGCAACTTCTTGAGGTGCTGGGAAAAGATTGGATCTTTCTCGCCGCCCTTGATCATTTGCTCGAGCTTGCCGATGTCCGAGTCGATCGTTTTAAGCTTGGCTTCGAGGTTGGTGCTCTCCTCAGCACGAAGCTGGGGCGCTGAAACTAACATTAGAAATAGGGCAGCCGATAACATCTGTACTCCGAGGTAGAGGTAATTAATAAAAAAAAAGTATAAAGGAAAATTACTTCGCACGTAACTAAGGTGTTTTGTCGGGATTGGCCGCGTTGAACACACCATGGCAAGCATTCTGGGGCAGCGGCGAAGTTTTCAGCTTGTGTTTATTGCTTAGGGAACTAAACTTTAAACGACCACCACCAAAGAGGAATCATGCGTAAGCTCCCCATCTCCCTGAACCACCTCAGCATCAGCAAGAAGCTCTACGTCTTGTTCAGCTTCTGCATCCTCTCTCTGATGGTGATCATGGTGCTGAGCTGGCAACAGGGCTCGCGCACGCAGGATGCGTTCCATCGCACCGGCGAGCGCTTCGGCGAGCTGGCGAAGTTCAACGAAGCCGTCGGGCAAGTCGACGCTGCTGCGCTGGCGTCTATGGATGCCATCGTCGACGCGGCATCGCTGAAGGTCGCCCCAGAGCTCATCGAAGAGATCACCAATTCGCGGGAGTTCTTCGCTGCGAACCAAGCGCTTCATAAGCGCGTCTTCGAGTTGAGCGGCAAGAGCGCTCTGTACCCAGGCTACCAGACGAAGCTCGCGCAGATGTTCGCCGGCTCGATGGAACTCATAAAAGGAATCCCTAGCAGCCCCTCCGCCGAATTCTTCGCCGAAAAAGACGACCAGATCGACGGTGCGGCAAGCGAGCTCAAGGACATGCTGCGCGAAGTACAGACGAGCTTCTCGGCCGGCGTGGAGTCGGATCGCATGAACGACGTTGCCGCGGTGGAAGACTTCGGTAACATCATCAACCTCGTCGTGCTCGTTTCGACAATCCTCGTGCTCGTGCTCGGTGTACTCTTAGTGCAGTCTGTGTCCCGCTCACTTCGCCTCGTCTCCGAGAGACTCGGCAGTGCCTCTCAGGTCCTCGGCAACATCACCGGCCAGTTGGTGGACTCCTCGGACGAACTCGACGGCGCCGCCAATAATCAGGCTGCCTCGATCAACGAATCCGTGGCCGCGCTCACTGAGATTTCTTCCACCATCTCCCGCACCTCGGAGATCGCCCAGTCGACCTCGCACGAGATGCAGCAGGTGACCGTCAAGGCCGAGGCGGGGATGCGGACCATGAACCAGATGGTGGAGTCCATGAACGCCATCCAAGGCGCGAGCGCGCAGCTGCAGAACATCTCGCAGATCATCGACGAAATCCAGCAGCGCACACAGGTCATCAACGACATCGTGTTTAAGACCCAGCTGCTGGCGTTCAACGCTTCTATCGAAGCGGCGCGCGCCGGGCAGTATGGCCGGGGCTTCTCCGTGGTGGCCGACGAGGTCGGCAACTTGGCGCAGCTCTCGGGAACGGCGGCGGCACAGATCCAGTCCCTCATCGACGACAGCCGCCAGCAGGTTTTCAACATCCTCGACCTGACCCAGGAGACGGTGAAGAGTGCCCAGGGAACGTGCCGCGAGGCGACCGGCTCCTACAACGAGATCAACAGCATCGTGAAGAGCGTCGCCGGCAAGATCCGCGCGATCTCGGACGCGAGCGTCGAGCAGGACATCGGTATCCGCCAGTCCAACGAATCCCTAGGCCACATCGACATGAGCTCGAAGATCGTCACGCGTATTTCCCAGAAGAACACCGAGGCCTCGCAGCTCGTGAAAGGCCAGTGCGACGAGATCGTTCAACTCAACGGCCAGGTCAGCGTGCTGGTCAACGGCCGTGCGCGGGGCGAAGCTCTCGCTTAAGAGACGCGAACCGTGAACTTCACGCCACAAGAAAAGAAGCGCGTTTATGAGTTGGCCCGCGAACTGGTGGGCATGCACCACGAGGACCACGAGAAGGGGATCCTGCCGCTGCAGGTGTGGAAGCGCATGCAGGACACCGTGCCGGCGTATGGTAGTCTTGAGCAGTACCTGAAGTTTGCCCTGACAGATGCGACCGAGCGGCTCAAGCTCATTTCGATCCTCACGATCCACACCACCTACTGGTTCCGCGAAAAGCTCCACTTCGAACTCATCGAGCGGGAAGTCCGGGCGTTCACCAAGCAGTACCCAGGCAAGACCTACCGCGTGTGGTGTGCGGCCTGTTCGACCGGCGAAGAGGTCTACTCTGTGGCGCTTCTGCTCGAGTCGATCAAGCGCTCGGTGCTCGGCTTCAACTACTCGATCCTCGGCAGTGACATCGACAAGCTAAGCCTCGAGACGGCCAAGCGCGGGATCTATCCCAGCGAGGCCCAGTCTCACATAGCCACCCGCTATCACCCTTTCTTGCTGAAAGGCTCGGGCAAAACCCAGGGGCTGGTGGCCATCGACAAGTCGATACGCGATAACTGTCGCTGGGCGGTCCACAACCTCGAAGAGGCGCCCCAGGCGCTCGGAAAATTTCACCTCGTCCTCTGTCGTAACGTGCTGATCTATTTCTCCGCTGCGCAGATCCGCGGCATCATCGCGTGCCTCGTCTCCACGCTGGAAGTCGATGGGCAGCTGATCGTCGGCATGAGCGAGGCGATCTCCGAGGTTCCGTCTGAAATTCGCAACGTGGAAAACACGCTCTATCAGCGCAAGAAAGCGGCGACGATCGCCGCGCGGCCGAAGGTGCTCTTCCTCGACGACGACGACGATATGCTGACACTTTACGAGGCTATGATGGGGCGCCTGCCGGACTTCGAGGGGCTCTACGCGCACTCGAGTGCAGAGGTGGAAGTGCTGCTCAAGACCCACGCTCCCGATCTCCTTGTCTTCGACCTCAACCTCGGTAACGAGCGCGGCGACGAGTACCTCGCGAAACTGCGCGCCCGCGGCCAGCGTGCGCCGGCCTTCATCGTGAGCGGCTTCGGCGATTTAAACGAGCAGACCCTCCAACGCCTCACCAACGCCGGCGTGTTCGAGATCATCGACAAGCTCATCGTCTTCAAAGAGCGCGACTTCCTCTCCTCGAAGATCCGCACGCTGCTCGCTCCTGAGCGCCGGACGGATGCAGGGGGAGGGGAAGAAAAAAAATCCGAACTCTTACCGGGAACGCGCGCCCCGGAAGTCATCCTCATCGGCGCGAGCACCGGCGGCGTGCAGGCCCTCGCGGAACTACTGCGGGACATTCCGGCCGACTATCCGCCGATCGTCATCGTCCAACACATCTCGAGCAAGTTCGCCGACTCGCTAGCGCGCCAGCTGCAACGGGTGAGCGGTCGGCCCTTTGTGCCGCTCACTCAGGATTTCCAGGAACTCAAGCGCGGGCACCTCTTCGTGGCGCTTGATAGCTACCACATTCACCTGGCCGATAGAGGTGGTAAGCGCGGCATCCAGAAACACCGCATAGAGAATGACCGCAGTCTACACTGTCCCTCGGTAGATGAACTGTTTCAGTCGGCTGTTCCTTTTGCCGGCAATGCCCTCGCCATATTGTTGACCGGCATGGGCAAGGATGGTGCTGCGGGGCTCGCGGCCCTTAGGAAAAACGGTGCGCTGACCATGGTGCAAGACGAAGCTTCTTGCATCGTCTTTGGAATGCCTAAAGAAGCCATCAAAATTGGTGCCGCGAAACTTGTGGGTAACTTAAGACAGATCAGGAAATGGATGGATGAAGTGGTCTAGCTAAATAGAATTATCGCAGACTCATTTCTGCCGCCTGTAGGTTTTCCTTAATCCTTGCCACAATTTTGTCGAAGAGATGCGGGGAAAAAATACGAGAGAGGTCATCCGTGGGCGAACTGAACTTCAACTTCAACGACATCTTCGTCTCATTGACGGATAAAAAAGGTGTTATCCGCTACGGCAACGACACCTTCGCTACGCTGTCGGGCTACGAGCTCGAGGAAATGATCGGTGCGCCCCACAACATCGTTCGCCACCCCGAGATGCCGCGTGCGGTGTTCAAGGTTTTCTGGAGCTACCTCACGCAAGACAAACCCGTCTTCGCGTTTGTGAATAACAAAACGAAGACCGGAGACAACTACTGGGTTTTCGCTTGCGTGGTGCCGGGTCAAGACAAGAACTTGATCTCCATCCGCCTGAAGCCAACTTCGGGGCTCTTTTCCGTCGCCAAAGAACTCTACGCCAAGGTTCTCAAATACGAGAAGACCCACGGGATGGACAAGGCCGTCGACTATATGCATAGCGAACTCCAAAAACTGGGTTTCGATTCCTACGAGAGCTTCATGTCGCAAGCACTCGTTGAGGAACTCAACGCCGACAGGTACGAAGAGATCCTCAAGATGGTGATGCCCAAGAACTCCGGCAGCATCACCAAGAGCGATTACAAGAACCTCATCGCCATCCAGTCGAACTCACGCATCATCATGAACGAACTAAAAGTGAACTTCTCGCGGCTCAATACGTTCCGCGAACAGATGGCGGTTATCAAGAAGGCCGGCGACGAGATCAAGAAATCCACCCGCGGGCTGGACTATCTGTCGTGCAACATGTCCATCACCGCCCACAAGCTTGGCAAAGACGGTCAGGGCCTGAGTGTGGTGGCGCAGACCTTTCAGCGCAAGTTGAGCGAGCTTGGCGATAAGAAAAAGGCCGTCACAGAGGACATCGACCAGTTCGCCGAGATGGCACGCTCGTGTCTCGTGGCGAGCGGCATCTCGCTCATCGAAGTCATGATGCTCAAGGCATTTTCCCTCGAGCTTGTGCGCAAGTTCCTGGATCAGAACCTCTCCGAAGACACGAAGCAAGCAGAGCTCCGACTGCTGGCCGAACTCATGCAGACCACCGAGACCTACTTCGAGGAAACCGCCAAAAAGCTCGAACAGATGTCCTACGCCGCCCGCGGCTTGCGCAAAGATGTCTTCACCGCCAAGACGTCGTTTGTCGCCATCAACATCGTCGGGCAGGGGGGGCGCCTCGAAGGGGCCAAGTCCGTGCAGCTGGAGAAGGCCTTCAGTCACTTCCTCGGCGAGATCAACCGCTACCTCACCGACGGCGAGCGGCCCTTCAACGAAATCAACTCTCAGCTCCTCGACATGGTCGAGACCATGAAGCTCACGGAGAAGATCCTCAAGCAGAACACGGTCACTCTGCAGCAGCTAAACTACGACATCACCCGCATCGCCCGTAAGGAGCTCGTCGCATGAGCCAGCTCGATCCAGAATTCGTCGAATCGTTTTGTGATGAAGCCCACGACCTTCTCTCGCAGTGGGAGACATTGTGCATGTCCATGACGAGCGACTGCTCGAAGGACACCTGGGATGCGCTCTTCCGCATGGCCCACAATCTCAAGGGCACATCGAAGGCGGTGGGCCTCACGGACTTCGGCAACACCGTCCACAAGATCGAAGACGTCATCACGCTCGCCAAAGACGGCGCGGTGGCCACCACCAAGGACCTCATCGATTGGTTCCTAGAGGGGCAATCGCTCTTGAGTGGCTGGGTCGCCCAGCTGCGCGCCAAGAACTACGACTCCATCGACGCCAGCGAGTACCTCGCCGTCGTGCAGATGATCATCGGGGGCAGTTCTGTCTCTGCCGAAGCCTTCGCGGAGGAAGAACCCGCCGCCGTCGCTGCGCCTAAGTCGCAGGAGCCGGAGGCCCCTGAAGCGCCCGTGGCATCCGAAGCCGTGACAGAAAAGGTCACCGAGAAAACAAAGAAGGCGCCCGCGAGCGCTGCGAAGAGCAACGAAACGGTGCGCGTCGGTGCGCTCAAGCTCGACGAAGTCCTCGAGATTGTCGGCGAGCTCTCGATCCACCAAACCATTCTCTGGCACGCGCGCAAGGACATCGAGAAGACGAATCCGCTCGCCATGAATTCCATCTACATCGCTAAGAAACTGCTGCGCGATCTCCACGAGAAGACCCTCTCGCTGCGCATGCAACCACTGCAGAACGTCTTCCAGCGCCTCGAGCGCACCATCCGCGACATCGCCGGCACCGTCGGGAAAGACGTGGTGGTGAAGGTCTACGGCAGCGACGTCGAGTTGGATAAACTCGTGTGCGAGAAGATCGTCGATCCGCTCACGCACATGGTGCGAAACGCTGTTGACCATGGCATCGAGCACGCCCACGACCGCATCATCGACGGAAAATCCGAGAAGGGCACGGTCATCATCGAAGCCGTGCAAGAGTCGAACTCGGTTACCATTTCGATCCGCGACGATGGCAAGGGCCTCGATCCGGAGCGGATCTTCAACAAGGCCGTAGAAAAGGGCCTCATCGACGCCAAAGAAAAGCTCAGCGAAAACGAGATCCTCTCGTTGATCTTCCTGCCGGGCTTCTCCACCGCCGAGAAGCTCACCGACGTCTCGGGCCGCGGCGTCGGCATGGACGTCGTCATGCGCTCCGTAGAGGGCCTGGGTGGCAAGGTCAAGATCGGCAGCCAGGTCGGCAAGGGCACGAACTTCATGATCTCGCTGCCCACGAGCCTAAGCATCGTGGATGCGCTCATCTTCACCCTTAAAGGGGTGCGCTTCGCGGTTCCGATGAATGCCATTGAAGAGGTGCTCGACATCTCCGATGGTCGCCTGACTGATGACGTCGTCATGATGAAACACCAGAACCGCGTGATCCCTGTGTCATCTCTGGCGAGCTTCCTAAAGATGAAACCCGCCGCGGGTGCGAGCGAAGCCGAAGGGGGCGCGTTCATCGTGCGCCACGAGGGCAAGCTCGCCGCGTTCAAGTTCGGTGACTTGCTGGGAGAACAGCAGATCGTCGTACGCCAGCTGTCGCCGTCGTTGGAAAACACCTTCGGTTTCAGCGGCGCCACCATCCTCGGAGACGGCGACCCGGGCCTCATCGTCGACATGGGCGCCATCTGTGCGAAGTTTTTAAAGGCCTTTAACATGAAAGAGAGCGCATGAGCCTAGAAAACCAACAAGACTCGAGTAACCGCTACCTCATCTTCCGCATTAACGGAACCCTCTACGGCTCCCAGCTGCTGGATGTGCGCGAGGTCGTGCAGTACAACGAACCGAAGGTCATCCCGAACACGCGTAAGCACTTCTCCGGCGTGATCAATCTGCGCGGGGCGATTGTGGGCGTCATCGACATGCGCGCCAAGTGCGGCTTCGCTTCTCAAGACGACCTCAAGAAAGCCGTCTTTCTCGTGTGTGAAACCGAGTCCGGTTTCCTCGCGGCCCACGTCGACGCCATCGAAAGCGTGGTCACCATCGAGGACACGCTGGTGGAAAAGAATCCGCCGATCCAGGTCTCCATCGAGCAGCGCTACATGATGGGCGTGGCGAAGGTGGAAGACAAGCTCATCACACTCATCAACTTAAAAAACTTTTTGTCGGAAGACAAAGTGACCCTGGACGCATAAGAGGAACCTATGAGTAAGACACAAACCTACCACGTGAAACTTTCTTGGCAGATCTCCGCGGCACTCTTCGGGAGCATGCTGCTCGTTCTGGGAGTGGGGTTCTTCGCCGTCCTCAACCTCTACCGCGGGCTCGAGGCCAAGCAGCTCGAAGCCGTGCGCGGGAAATCCGAGTCCGTCGTGAGCATGGTGGCCGCCCAGTTCTTCGAGCGCTACGGAGACGTGCAGGCCTTCGCCACGAATCCGAACATCGTCCATCCCGACCCGCAGGTGCGTATCCAAGCGCTCAACACCTATATACGACTCTACGGCATCTACGACTTGATCATCGTGACCGACCTTCTGGGCCAGACCATTGCCGTGAACAACCAGGGTCCGACCGGGAAGGCCATTGACCACGCTGCGATCAAAGGTAATAGCTATCACGATGCCGAGTGGTTCCTTGCTGCAATCAAAGGCGAGTTTCCGAAAACTTCTCCGGCCCTCTCAGGATCCTATTTCTCTAGTGTCACCGAAGATGCGGTGAGTTCGCTCGCCTATGGCGAGAAGCGCAATGGCAACATCTTCAGTGCGCCGATCTTCGACGCCGCCGGTACCAAGATCGGCGTCGTAAGCACGCGCGCTAACGCCGCCTGGATCGAAAACCAGTTCGTACAGGTCTTCCGAGTCGCGGAAGGGAACGGGGAGTTGTTCCCGAAGATGACCTGGCTCAATAGCGCGGGCGAAGTGCTCGGCACGTTCCACCAAGAAACGATCAAGAAAGACGGCTATCAAGCACCGGCGCAAGACCTCGGGAAAGAAAGCCCACTTGCCGCGATTGCGCAGTTCAAGAGTGCCCAACAGCAGAAGTCCGCCCTCCAGCAAACTGGCGCCCACAACGCGTGGTTCGTGCCGCTGGCCGGAGAGCAGCTTCCGAGTGCGCTGGGCTGGGTACTTGCGGCGGAAGCCAGCGACACGCAGCTCCTCGCTTCTGCGAAAAGCGAAATCGAATTCCTCGCCTGGACGATGGGTGGCGTCTTCTGCTTGTGCGGCTTCTTTGCCGTGCTCTTCAACCGCCGGGTGAATAAACAGATCACTCTCGTCTCGCAGAGCCTCAAGACGGTGAACCTGCAGAACCAAGGCCTGGTGCAGAAGCTCGACAGCAGCACCAACGAGATCGCCCAGTCGGTGACCGAGCAGGCTGCGGCCATTCAGGAGAGTGTGTCGGCGCTGAGCGAGATCAACAGCATGGTGCTCATGACCTCGGAGAATGCCAAGAAAGCCACCGAGTGCTCCACAGAATCCACGCAACTCGTGCTCCAGGGCCGCGACAAGATGACGAAGATGTCGGAGGCCATGCTGACGCTGCAGAACTCGAACAAAGACTTGCAGGGGATCATGACCATCATCAACCAGGTTTACGAGAAGACCACGTTGATCCACGACATCGTGTTTAAGACGCAACTCCTGTCGTTCAACGCCTCCATCGAAGCCGCTCGCGCGGGCCAGCACGGCCGGGGCTTCGCGATCGTCGCAGAGGAAGTGGGAGGCCTGGCGCGTCTGAGCGGTGAAGCGGCCAAAGAGATCGAAGCGCTGCTTAAAGATAGCCAAAACAGAGTAGGCGTCTCACTCGAGGGCATCGAAGCGAAAGTGCGCGACGGGAACATGATCGCGCAAGATGCGGTGGTGACCTTCAACTACCTGGCCGAAAACGTTGAAGCCATCGACGAGCAGATCAAGGGCATCTCCGAGGCGACGGCGCAACAGCACCTCGGCATCAACCAGACACAAACGGCGATGGTCCAGCTCGACGCTTCCGCCAAGAAGAGCGACGAAGTGTCGCACTCGTTGATCAAGCTCATCGAAAGCTTTAAGCAGAAGATGTGCGTGATGGATCACAGCGTCGCCAAGCTCGAGACCATGGTGAGCGGCGGAACATCGTCAGAAATGACGGCAAAAGAAGTCGTGGAAAGCTTCCAAGAAGTGGGGCCAGTTCCAGAACTGAGCGGCGAGACCTCAAAACCCCAGCTCAAAGTGGTGACCTCTAGCGAGGACATCACCGCCGACGATCCGTCGTTTAAAAGCGCGAGCTAGCCCGTCGTGCAGACTCGTGACGAGCAGCTCATCTACCAGGCCATCGAGTCGATGACCGGGACGCTGCAACAGGGGCATTCGCGCAAAGAGCTCCTGTTGAGTCGTGTCCAGGCGCGCATGAAAGAGCTGCGCTTGGTGGAAGCCCACGAATACCTCAGTCGGATCAAGACCGATGAGGCGGAGAAGAAGAAGTTCATTTCCGTCGTCACCATCCACACCACCTCGTGGTTTCGCGAAGTGCCGCACTTCACGTTCCTCAAGCAAGTCCTCGCCAGCTGGACCCGCGAGCAAGGGATCTTCCGCCTCTGGTCGGCGGCTTGCTCCGTAGGACCCGAGCTGTGGTCGAGCGCCCTAGTGCTCGAGGCCCATCGGCTCAAGACCCCCGGCTTCGAGTACGAACTCTTCGGCAGTGACATCGACGGTGAAAGCGTCAAGGAAGCCGAGCGCTGCATCTACGACGTCTTGGAAAAGACGAACATTCCCTCCGAGTACCATCCGCTGCTGTTGATCGGTTCCGGCAAGACACTCGGCAAGATGACGCTCAATCCGGAGATCCGTCGGCGCGCGAAGTTCAAAACACTCTCGCTGCTCGATGTCGCGGGCCTCGAGAAGGAATTCTTCGACCTCATCTTCTGCCGTAACGTACTCATCTACTTCGACGCGCAGAAGATCGACACCATCACCGCGGGCCTGTGCGCCCATCTCACCGAAGGCGGACACCTGGTCACCGGGCACTCCGAGACGCTCACGCAGCTTCCTACGGGAATCCGCAAAGTCTCCCTGTCGGTCTACCAGCGGCCCTCGCGAGTGGTGCTAGGGAACAAGCCCCTGACGTCGAGACTCGTCGGGCTGGTGGTCGACGACTCGGCGGTGGTGCAGAAGGTCCTGCGCCGGCAGCTGGAGGAAAAATACGACGTTGTCTGCGCGAACAGTGCCGCCCAGGCCGACGAGATCTTGTCCCAGCGAACGGTGGATTTCATCACCCTCGACCTCTCGATGCCCGGCGAAGATGGCGCCAGCTGGCTCAAGCGCTTTCGGATCACTAACAAGAAGACCCCGGTGATCGTGGTAAGCGATTACGGCGAAAAAGAGGCGGATCGGATTTTTAGTTTTCTGCGCGAAGGGGCACAGGATTTTCTCGTGAAGTCGAGTCTGGGCGAAGGCCAATCACGCAAGCTGCTCGAGACGCTCGAGGGCCTGTGCGACAGTAAAGCCTCGACGCTGAGCCGCCCTCCGGATGTCGCCTCGCAGACGCTGCCGGCACGGGTGGAAGTGATCGTCATCGGGGCCAGCACCGGTGGCCCGCAGATACTCTCCACGTTGCTGCGCTCGTTGCCCTCGAATTGTCCTCCGATCGTGGTGGTGCAACACATCTACTCCAGCTTCGCGGCGTCCTTCGCGCGCCAGCTCATCGCGGCTTCAACGCTGAAGGTGGGTCGCATCGGGACGGAGGGAGCGGTGTTGCAAACGGGGCACGTGTACATGGCCGACGGCGATTACCATCTGCGCTTTCGGCGCGATGCGACCCGGCTTTGCCTCGAGCGAAGTCACGCCGATCCGGTGCACGGCCAGCGGCCCGCGGTCGACGAGCTCTTCTCTTCACTCGCTGTTCTCACGGAAGCCAAGGGGCTAGCGTTCTTAATGACCGGCATGGGAAAAGACGGCGCCGAAGGACTGCTGCAGCTGAAGCGCACGAATCGGTTTCTCACCGTGGCGCAGAATCCACAGACCTGTGTGGTGTACGGCATGCCTCGTCAGGCGGTGCAACTCGGTGCTGCGCTAGCCGAAGGCGATCCGGAAAGCATGCGACAAACCATTCTCGCCGTGGCCAAATCTAAAGGCTAGCCTAAGAAATCTCGCCATTATCTGAGTGCAATTCTAGCTTACAAATCTCTTTGAGCCTGGGCCGTGCGCGGTTAAGGTATATGGAAATTAAAAGGAGATTTCATGAAGAAGTTAGCGATAGCGGCCTGCACGTTGTGCCTCTCACTCAGCGTGAGTGCGAAGATCGAGGACAACTCGTTCCTCTTGGAAGAAGCCTTCAACCAAGAAGCGGGCGTCTACCAGTTCATTCAAAAGTATCAGACCTTCGATCGCGCCAAGGGTTACGAGTACGCTTTTGAGAATGAAATTCCGGTGCCTGACGAGCGCCACCAGTTCTCTTACGAGATCACTCGCAGCCGTGCCTCGGCGAGCGAAGAGAGTGAGATCGGTGATGCCTCGCTTAACTACCGCTGGCAACCGCTCAACAAAGATGGACTCCTCGTCGCGCAACGCTTCGGCCTCATCGTCCCAACCGGCAAGCCTTCTAAGGGCAGTGGTAACGGAGTGTATGGCTTCGAGTTCATGCAGGCCGCCACGATCCCTCTGAACGAACGCTTCATGAACCACTGGAACCTCGGCTTCAGCGTGTTGCCAAACGCCAAGAGCGCCGGCCACGATGAAAAAGGCACCATCAGCGGATTCTCCGCAGGCTCGAGCATCATCTATCTGTGGAAAGACAACTTCAACTTCCTGCTGGAAGGCCTACTCGAGTCGGGCCAGGAAATCGATGCCACCGGCGAGAAGCTGAGCTCAACAAGCTTCACGCTGAACCCAGGCATGCGTTTTGCGATCGACCTGGATTGGAAGGACACGCAGATCGTTCCGGGGATCAGCTTCCCGACAGAAATGATGAACGGCCCCACCGAACACGGCGTGCTGGTTTATCTTTCGATCGAACCGAAGTTCTACTAGATCAAGTTTGATTTTGTCCGGATGCTCAAGTTCCCTCAGCGAGAGAGGAGCTTGAGCTTCTGGATGAGGTCGAGTTCGCGCTGGCGGTCTGCCGGGTCCTGCATATGCTTCAGCCTTCTCTCTCTGCGGCTCACTTCCATCGCGCGTGACACGATCGTCACGAGTTGCTCGCGCTTGAACGGTTTCGTGAGGAAATCGAAGGCGCCGAGGCGAATCGCGTCGCGCATCCGTTCCATCGTAAAATTACCCGTCAGGAAAATACACGGCAGTTCGTGGCCGTTGCTCCGCAGTTTCGAAAGCATCTCGAGTCCGTCGAGGTCAGGCATGGTGATGTCGGAAAGGATCGCCGCGAAGTTGCCGGCTTCGACCTTTGCCAAGACGAGCTTCGGGTCATTCACGCTCTCGACGGAGATGCCGGCTGACTCGAGGTAGTAGGTGATGATCTCGGTGAGTTCTTCGTCGTCATCGACAACGAGCAGTTTAAATTCAAACGGTAATTCCATGGCACGTATGATCGGTCATTTCTCTGAACCAGTAAACCGATGAGCAAAATTTAGCGAGAGATATCCTGTTTCCGTGCTCAGGTATTGAGATTATTTTAATATTTTACTGGTCTGCATCCTGGGCTTTGTTAAAATCGACTCATGAGTTATGTGTTGGTGGTAGACGATGAAGCCGACTTGCTAGAGCTGCTCGAGCTTTTTGTAGCGACGAGTTACTCCGGTGAAGTGGTGACGGCCCAAAGTGGTGAAGAGGCCTTAGAAGTCTTGCGACTGCGAGGAGCACCGCTGCTGGTGGTCTCGGACTTTCGCATGCCACAAGGCGACGGGGTCTTCTTGTCGCAAAATCTCTCGAAGCTTCATCCCGCTGTGCCGTTTGTGGTCTGTTCAGGTAATCCGGTCGACGAACTGCGCGGCGTTTTTCCGCAGGCGCAGGGGTTCGTCGTTAAGCCCGAAGTTCGTGGCCCGCTGACCACGCTGGTGCTGCAATTCACTGGCGGGACTACGGCCCAGAAATACGTGCGCGTCCCGCTGCAAACGCTGCGGCGTCTGGGGATTTTTGCCTTCGATAACTACGTGCGCCTCTCGGAACAGAAGTACATCAAAGTTCGCCATGCCAGCGATCCGCTGGGAGACACGGAACTCGACGAGCTTCTCACGAGATACCGGGGCGAGCTCTTCATCACGCAAAAGGATGCCGTCGAGATCGGCGAAGCGCTGCTGCGCTTGACTCGCGGAGAGAACCATTCAAACTTGCACACTGGTGATGGCGTGGAAAGTGCCATGGCCGCCGTGCTCTCCTACGCGGAAGTGTTCGGCTGGACGGCCGAGGCGGTGGAAGCGTCCCAGCGCTTCATCCTCAATTCCCTTGCGACGTGGAGTCAGCAGAAAAGTTGGATCGGACTCTTGCCGGACTCGAAGAAGCACGAGAGGTACAACTCCCACGTCCTGCGCCTAGCACAGTTGAGCTGTCTCTTTGCTCAGCAGGCCGGCCTTACCATGGCCAGCGCAGGAGAAAAGCTCGCCATGGCGGCCATGCTCCACGACACCTCCATCGTGCCGATGGAGTTCGAAGGGGCGAGCTTCAACGAAACGAGCTGGCAGAACCACCCCATGAAGGCCGCGGAGATGGCGAAGCGACTCCCCGGTGTCTTGAACGACGTCGACCACATTATCCTGCAGCACCACGAGCGGCCGGACGGGAAGGGCTTTCCGCGCGGCCTCTTTGCACAGCAAATTGCACCGCTGTCGGCGGTGTTCATCCTCGCTCATGAATTTCTCGATTTTGTCGGCGACGGCGCGATCGATGCTACACTCGTTGAAAAGTTCAAAAGCGAGCGGCCCAGTTACCTCAACGGCGCAACGTTTGGACGCTTCGCCCCTCTCTTCGAGCAAAGGACATAAACCATGCTGGCACAGATCCGGGTCCATCTTCACGACCTCGTCAACGCACTTAGCGTGGCCCGCGGAATGATCGACTTGGTCGATAGCACCATCGGGGAGCCTTCGACGCTTACGCCGGCGCAACAGAAAGACAAGATCGCCAAGGCCCAGCGTGCGATCGATCGCATCGAGGCGTCGGCGAAAGAGGTCCGTCTACTCGTCTTGGAGTTGCAGAAGGCAGAAGATGGGCCAGGGAAGCAAAAGTAAAAAGTGGATGCTCTGTGGGCGTGGGGCCCAGAGACCTGAAAGTTTTACTCGTCCTGCACCTTCGGGCGCGATTCTGGTCTAGGCTTGTGCTCCTATCAGGAGCCTCGCATGAAAAAACTCTTCGCCTTTACCACGTTGGTATTTTCTCTCAATCTTTGGGCCTTCGACGCCCAACCGGTCGTGCTACCGCAGTCTGAAGCAGAGGGCGGCGCTCTCCTGCAGGAGATCATGGAAAGCTCGTACGTGCGTACGAAAAATACGTTTGCGTTCACGTCAGGCGACAAAAGCGCGCAGTATCCAGCGGGCGACTTCGCGATCCTGTGGGGCCTCGGTGAGAATGAGTCTGACACCAACATGGCGAAAGACGAGTACACGCGCTTGTGGCGCATCATGGGCTACCTTTCTGCGAAGGGCTTCCGCGTGATCATGAACGTGCGCGCGGATGCCGGCGACGTGAAAGAAGCCGTCGAAACGGAAGGCACATCCGT